>LUCM01008564.1:67334-108233 GCA_008360955.1 Fasciolopsis buskii
GGGTACTGCTAGGGAGTCCAGCCGCTAAGCAGAAGAACGATTAGGGTTCTCAACCAAAGCTTTTGGTTCTGACAAGAACCTGACCACAAGGTAGCGGAGAATAGTTGAGTGGGCGCCGATCTACTTGGATCAATTAGTCTTCCACTCGTTTTTACGACTGAACTGCTAACTCAGATCAACCCCCAACTTGGACGACCAGGAGACTACTTCGTCAGGCCTCTACCCATTGACCTCCCAGGCATGATTGGATCTTCGGCTTGAGATAAGCCATCCTGTATAGCTCGTTGGATCATGGAGACACGCAAGCCGTCACACCACGTCAAGGTGTAGTCTCGTTGTGACAGTCGTTATCCGTGCTGGGCAGGTAGTAATGCTGGGGCATTTTGACACCAGACACCCCACATATTACCGTTTGCGAACATTGTCTATGGTTACGTACATTTGAGAACATCGATCGTTCTGACCAATAAGTGCATGCTTGATTAGTGATTACGAATTATAGCGAAAGTGACTGAACGATAAACAATATTTTGTTCTTCATGAGGTTATTCTCAATGTGATATCAACGTTCGATTGGAACTGTGCAGATATTTCATTCTTGTTGGGAATCATCGGTAGTGCACATCTACCGTATCCGAACTGAGATGCGAACCCTGGATGAACGATTTTGAGTCGAACACCTTAGACATTACGGGTAGACCCTCAACGGTTTATTGAACTTCGCCATCACTAACATACCAAATAGCTAGGCCCTGTGGGTCATATCCAAACCATTCCCGTTAAACGCAGACTACTTGTAGAAAGGCCATTTGTCAGCAGGGGTCGACTGATGCGCGCTAGAGGCTCGCGTCCGTGCAAATCAGCGACGGGTGGGTGCAACATCATGTGGTGAAGTCCAGCAAACCGTTGGAGGCCTGTCTGGTAGCATAATGGTTACGGTGTTTGACTCAACATCGTTCGTCCGTAGTTCTCGCCTTAGTTTGGGCGAGGTGGATGGGCACTATCAATGATTCCTAACAAGGATAAAACAGCTGTGCAGCACTTTCAGGACTTCTTAATGATGAGTTCAGCGTTGGTATCACATGGTGAATAATTTTGTTTTCCGTCTGAACTATCAGCCCCACAGAGAATTCAGAACCGTATTTGCTACTTTGCTATATTCGAGATTGGCCATACGTGGACACTTATGTTAGCCAACCAGAAATGCCGGAACGAAATTTCCCATTTGGTAAAGTTTTAACACCAGGTCGAAACTCAGCGGTGATTTCTATGATACTTGGCGGGTTTTGGGGTTGTAGATAACGGAACAGTCGCTGTTACTGGCGGTTAGCCGTAAACAAGGTGGTTCCATACCCAATGAATATGATTTCATGTTTAAGCAGCGGCAGTGTCAGGGACTTGGTAGGTTTACGCATAAAACAATAAGTTCGCTAGTTACACTGTGAAGTTGTGAATGCGAAACGCCCGTCGACTTTTGTCGTAACCCACTGGCCGGGCAAGCTCTATCAGAAAAGGCCTATGAACCGATCCAGTGGTCACCGGCTTGCCTGGAGCAAGGCCATCGACTTGCAGATCACGCTTGGTTGAGCGGAAGATAGTGATGAACCCTCAAATAAACAGCCCTATCTGGAATCGGTGACTGAGTAGCACAACAGCCTATAGAGAAACCATGCATGAGGTCGAAAAACCAATGGCGAAAGAAGAGTCTGGACGGACTGGCATGTTTGGTGGATTTTACAAATGTCTTTTCTCTTTCGTCTTTTTCGGCGTAGACTACGGCAAAGTACAACCACACATAAAGAAAATATTTAACCTGGTCTATTGACAAGGAAATTGAGAAAAACATGAAAACGTAACCATTACGTGCAGAAGCTCCATGTAGAACACTCCGTTCGAGTAAATCCAACAAGATCTATACACCACTTGAGTTGTTCTCAATATTGCGTACAGAGTAACGGTCATTAACCTAGATGGGATTATGTTCAATGAATAAGCGGCCAACAACGGACAGTGGATGCGTTGGGTATGTAGTGGGCGCTTGTCTGGCAGGCATTCTCTCTAACCAGTGTCACCAAATGAGAAACAATCCACGACGCCAAGAAGCAAAAAGAACTGTGCGAAAGTTCGACAGTCTACACCAGAGACTTAAGACCTCGTCACCCAGCCTGGACAGAGGTAGTCACTTAAAGCTGAAAGGGTTTGTGGCTGTAAGATGTCTTCGTGGAAACTGGGGCTTGTATCCAACACATTAATGAAACAACAGTAAACTGATTCCCCGATCCGCACAGATCACAATTTCCTCTCGAAATGTCATTGGGCACGTTCAAGATGACGAGTGCAACAACTTTCATGAAACCTACTGTTTTGACAATGGTCGGATAGCTCACGCCGTTGGACAAAGCAATTCCAGGTAAATCGGAGGCTTGGCATGTCCACAGCTTCGAAAGGGGAGGAGTAGAAGTTGGCGACCACCCTCGCAGACTTCATTCCCGTTACCACCTTTCTATGAGGACCCATATTTTCTCAGATAATTTGGAATTGATGACAATTTAAGCATTGCGTAGTAAATAATTCTCCTATAGGCAAAAAACGTATAAATTCTAGTTTCTTAATTGCATGCCCTTAATATCGCACAAAGGCATTTCATGAAGGTAAATGAACACCAGAGCTCATTCGATCTGTGTTGGTGGGTCGCCAATAGACACGCGAGTGTTGCGTTGTTTCCTCTCGCTAGTGGATGGCCAAGGAATGCGAAGTCCTCGCTCCATCTTTGTGCGACTGCTCAGTCAAGAGGACTTTTATTCCGTTCCACTGAGCTGTGAAACTGCGAATCTTGAACGGTTAAGCCCGCCAATGTGCTGGTGTTCTGCCAGGCGGCAGGGCCTGTCACTGTGCCTCTAAGATCTATGCATGATTTCTCAATGAGACAAACAAACGCCTAGCAAAATTAATGTCCCTGCGCTGTAGGGCTCAGGCCAGCCTGTTATTGTGTTCTAGTGTGACGTCATGTTGAAGTCTTGTGTTCCATTCTTGTTTTCTGATCACTGAACCAGGGAACACAAAAAAGCCGAAGTGTCCGCGAAGCGCAAAAGACTATCCTTGTTGTGGACAATAAAGTAATCAACTGGGGTCCGAAGAGAACAAATTTTCAAGGCCTGAAGAGAAAACACCACAAATGCAAGCCACTGTCGTTTGGACAACGACTGAAAGTACGGAAATAATCAGTAAATGAAAAGAACTTGGATTTCAAACATTAGTTGAAATTCGCAGTTAGAAGAGTTCAGATGGAAGATCCGAAAGGTGACGAAGGTGGTGGACGTAAACGCAAATGCCAGCTCTGGAGAAAAAGATGAATGAAAAAGCTGGAGATGGGTAGTGTCCGACTGGGAGGAAATTGTTATCTCAGTTTAAATGGGAAAAAAGAAGACTGAAGAAACAAGTAACGGAATAGAGCAAAAAGGGAGCCCCACTGGGAAGGCGGCAGCTGACAAATCAATTGCGTACAGCAACAAAGTGAAGAAAATAACTATATAGGCCAACAAGATGAATCTCAATACAACAGATGGCGATCCTTAAATGACTTATAATTAATGATAACGGCACTTAGAACCAATATTGCGGTTCCAATCAAGAACGGTGCTGAAAGTTAGCTTTCAATGAAACGGTGAGCGTGACAAGGACTCCGGTTAGCGCAGTTCGGTATGACGCTTTGTCCTCATAAAAAAATGAAATGAAGACGGCACTCTAGTAAGTGGTGAGCTACGTAAGACCCCAGAAAGAAAGCTGGTGATACTTCCCGTTGAAATTCTAACAGCATCAAGCTTGTACGTACATCTTGAAGATTTGTGTAAAAACAAAATACTGGAAACATTTAAGCATGAAAAAGTATAGTGAACAAAAGTTTCTGGTTTGAAACAAAAAAATAGATAAGATCGTTAAGTAATGTATTCCGGTATCTAAAGGGAAAATTGCCAAAAGGACTTACCGATTCAGGGCAGATGAATGACTAGGTTCGATACAATCATCAATAACAATGGTGAGTTCTTCTGATGATACTTGGGGACGTGGCTTCGAGGAAACAGAAGCCTCGTCTAAAAGCCGTCTATATACTTGACGTTCATAGGGAGTTCCCGCAGATTTGACATCATCCAAATCCCTACAACAGGGAGTGGAGCTTGGCAGAGATACCGATTTCAACGCCTTGGTTGGAGAGTGGATTGCAAGTGGAGCCTTCTCTTGCATTTGAAGATCGAACAGTGAAGCAAACGACGGAAGTTCAACGCGGGGAGCCTCTGGACGAAAACTGTAATTTTTCTGAGACCGTGGAATGTAGTTCCCGTTTAACCACTGACAAAAAAGAACAAGAGTAATGACAAATGTAGACCATTCACCGAAATTAGAAGTCATTTCCAACATGATGACAAAAGATAGTTAGCGGATAGCCGTCTTCACAGATTCCGAGGTAGGAACTGAGAAGTAATCAAGCATACCGGTAACAGACAACAATTTTCTGCTGGATCAATTACAGATAGCCATACGGTGATCGATCACTAAATTAAACGAGTGTTAGCAGGTTTGAAACCCAGCATTTATGATGGCAGGCGGCCATCGGCTAACTGCGACACCTGTTCTACCGAGATCCGCAGTGGTTCTATATATATATATATATATATATATATATATATATATATATATATATATATATATATATATATATATAAGCAGTAACTGCGTGAGCGAACAAAATTTAACCAGAGGCATGCGGCCAGTTTCGCGGTTATTGCCGCCCGTCAGATATGCGTACTCGGTACTCTCTCGTACAAACATAGATAAGCACATGTATAATATATACACAAACCATGGTTCCCGTCTCTCTCAGTGACCTTAAGGCCAACGGGTATACGCCCGTCTGCAGCGAACGCCTTATGCATATTGCATGCTTAAATGTAAGGGACATACACCACTTACATTACACATTGGAAAAGTTTTACCGGTATTCGACGTGCTTTGCACCTTCAAAGTAAAAAGTGCTCTTACAATACTGGACGGCAGTGATACCGAAACTGAAAAGAACTAAGAATTATTGACTGCTTAAATTACCTCGGCAACACAGTGACTAAGGATGGCAGCATGGGAGTAGAAATGAGTTCGCGAATATCTAAACCTCGGGCAACGTATGCTGGACTGAAGAACTTGTGGTACCGACAGGATATTTCACTGCAGTTGATAGATCGTGTGTACTGTGCTGCAATGTGCTCAATTATATTTTATGGTCACCAGATATGAAGTTTGTGTTCTGAAAATGTTCGTCAGCCGGTGTTTTTTGGTCTTCGTCGTTTGGGAGATATCCTCAAGACTGGGTGGAGTGGCTGCGTGAGTGATGTGCAAATAAGAAATCGAGTATTCGGTGCCGGTCCAGAGGATATATCATAGCGTATCTAGTTTGATAGAATTTGTTGGTAGCCGCAAGAGCTCCTTATGGTGAATACCCATCTGCTGTATCCGGCCCTACTTCCGTTCCACTCAGAGAGCAGAAGAAACCACGTGGGGGTCAGCAGATGATGCGACATCACCATCATCATCAGCATCGTTCAGCCTCTCTGACCGCTGCCTTTCCCAGAGTCACACGTCTCCATAAACTAAGTGAATATCTAAGGGGAACAGGGAGTGGACCTACACAGGCGGGAAAAGATAAGATGTCGCTGCAGCCAACACACGGAACACACTCCAACTGTATAAACACAGTCCTGCAATCACACTGATTCGAAAACAAGCCAACACGATCGCCACTGTTCACGGCACATAGCCATAACCTTCAGTGCACACAGTCAGCCATTTCACTGTCAGACAGCAACCGTGAAGATGTCAGACATCCACTTTCGCTGTAAATTTTCTAATTCCACATTGCCACGTCATACGCTGATCTCCACATCGTATCCTAAACAGGACTCCGATGCACTAACTTTTCCAACTTGTGCATCAAAGTCACCTGCTACCACTACAATGTCAGAGCGTTTGCTCTTCCGAACAAGAGTGACGAGGTTATCGTAAAATTCGTCTTTCTCCATGTCAGTGCTGCAGTCTGTGGGAGCGTATGCCGAGATAACAAATACACTGGGCTCAACACCACTATCCTTTCGGACGCCGACTGATCCCTGCAGTCTCATGGCACACAAGCGACTGTTGAACTGGGATCCAATCTAACAAGGGCCTCTTCAGCCCTTCTCACTCAAAGACCATTCCTACACACGTTGACCACAGCCTTGAGCTGATTCGTCTCCTGAAATCGGCGACACTATATGCTTGACGAGACGTTTGGCGCAGTTAAGCTGAATTTACTCTACTCCATCGAAATCCTGAATTCGTGTTTCACTCACAGGCAGCAGAACATCAATCGAAAGTGGAGTCCAATGTCAACAGCAAACACCGCCTGTGGCCAGCCCTGCATTAAAGTGCGCACATTGAAGGAACCGAGATTTCAGAGGCTGACGAGGTTGAACTAGCAGACTGAAAACCACCTACTACACAACTTGACAATAAACCGTTGCGAGTATCGGGCGTGGTATCAATGGAGATACTAAGGGTAGGCAGAAGGGGAAAACAGATTGGGCTTGGAGACAGAAGTAGTACAGGTTGAATAAGAGAAGGAACTCTTGAACAGTAGCATACTTATCACTACTCACCCCCATGCTGCCGTCGACTGCAATGGGCAGCGCGGTCCTGATTATCCTGCGCGACGACGATGAGTATGGACTCTATTTGTAGGCGTGTAACTCATGGGGAACAATGGGACGGGTACTGCTAGGGAGTCCAGCCGCTAAGCAAAGAACGATTTAGGTTCTCAACCCAAAGCTTTGGTTCTGACAAGAACCTGACCGCAAGGTAGCCGGAGAATAGCTTGAGTGGGCGCCCCATCTACTTGGATCAATTAGTCTCCACTCGTTTTTTTAGAACTGAACTGCTAACATCAGATCAACCCCCAACTTGGACGCACCAGGAGACTACTTCGTTCAGGCCTCTACCCGATTGACTCCCAGGCAATGATTGGATCTTCGGCTTGAGATAAGCCCATCCTGTATAGCTCGTTGGATCATGGAGGCACGCAAGCCGTCACACTACGTCAAGGTGCAGTCTCGATCTGACAGGGTCTCGTTGTGACAGTTATCTCCTTGCTTCGCGAAATTTGGAACGAGCAGCGTATTCTGTTATCAAAGAATGATTTTACTGACTGTACATCCTGAAGAAGGTACAACGGAGTGACGCAGCAATCATTTGTGGGATTTAATTTAATTCCGATAGTTACTAAGGTGTTTAGCTTTTCGACCAATGCTGCGCGTTTGACACGATTCGCGAGAGCCGAATTATCCGCCGAACAACAGGCCGGATTTCGGCCCAGGTCGAGGTTGCATCGACCAATATTCACTCTTCGACAGATACCTCGAAACGCGCCACACGCACCGGAGGCCCTACGATGTAGTCTCCTCGATTCCATGGACTCGACCGGCACTAACTACAGCTGCTCTCCACCGAAGGTATGCCAACGAAGTTTGTGAACCTGTTGCGGAGCATTGTACCTACTGCATATCTATGGTCCGCGTTAGGCGCATACGGTGAACCTGGTCACGGTCATTCGAGACAGCTAGTGCGTTCGACAAGGGTGTCCATCTCTCCATTCCTGTTGGCAACTTCGTCATGGACGAGGTGATGGAAGAGGCTTTAGAAAGTCTCCGGGACGTAGCAGTCGAACTGGGAAATGGAGGGAAGCTATGCGATCTAGATTTATCTTCAGACGACAGTCGTCTGCGACCATGCACAACGCGCATTAAGATAGACTCGTCGAGATCGTTGGCTCGTTTGGCATGTGCTTTGCACCTTCAAAGTGCAAAGTGGACTGTTCAGGACCTGGAACCGACAGCAGAGAGCCGAACTTGATACTGGATGGAAGGAAATAACAATGGTGGACCGTTTCACCTACCTTGGTAGCTGCTTGCTAACGATGGTATCCTTTTCACGCTCGGGATTGGAGGGTAACAATGCGTATATCCAAGGCTCGGGCCAGTTTACGCTGGACTGAAGGCACTGTGGCTCGGCCTGATATCTCAATGAATTTGAATGGTCGTGTGTACTGTGCTTGCAGTGCGTTCAGTTCTGTTGTCCGGTTCTGCGAGACGTGGAGTAACTGCGTGTGGCCGGGATTGTTCGTCGACTGGAGGTTTTCGACAACCGACGTTTACGTACTATGGCTAGGATTGGATGAAGTGACCGGGTGAGTAATATTGAGGTTAGGAATCTGGTATTGGGTGCCCTTTCTGAAAATAGCTTGTTTCAGCGAATGAAACTTAGTAGACTACGCTGGTTGGGTCACGTGTTGCGTGTGACGAACACTCGTCTACCATACCGTGCCTTATTTGTGTTCCTCCTAGCAATGGAAGAAGCCATGTGGACGGTTCAAACAGACATGACGCATGGGCACGTGGGATGAGAAAATGTACAGCGAAGTTAGGTAAAGTAGGTGTCTGGGGAAAATGAAGCGGTCAGTAAGGCTTGCCTTGCTGTTTAACGATGAATGATGATGGTGATGATGATGATGATGATGATGATGATGATGATGATGATGAGCCCGTGTGCAAGAACCTAAAGGACAACCGACTAATATGCAGGGCACTGCACGAGTTCGTAGAAGAAAATCTGTCAGGTTTCTTGGACGAAATAATGGCCAAACTGGAGGAGGGAAATGCCGTGAAAGTTTGCTATCATGCATTCAGAAAGACTTTTTACTGGTTAAATCACGGAATGCCGTTTTCGAAAATCTAGGCCTTCCGATTAGGTGGTCAGCTTTATGAATGGTGGCGGGGTAGTTACGTAACAGGCGGAAAAAAGAACTCAGGTGCAATGCAATTCAAAGTGTTTCCTTGCAAAAGTGATATGGTCGGCGAATTATCTGTCACGTTGATGCGAAAATTGCAGGTAGAGGCGACAGATCCCAAGTGACCACTGATTTATCAAGAATGCTAACGTAGGCAAGCAGGCGGGATATACCTATTAATGCAAACAACAGTTATTTACCGACTAAATGCTCAGGAATAATCGTAACAAAGGAAAGTGGGTTATTCGTGATCGAAGCGATCAAGAAAACCAAAGGTCTTTGAGTAGTAACGACGAGAAAATTCAAGTACAGTAGGCGGTGCCAACTGGCAGTCAATAAGGCTAAACTTAATTCAGTCACTTCATGTTAAAACGCTGACTTGTTTGCACTGGTGTGCAAGACCACCGTTAGGCCCCAGTTAGAATACTGCATCCAGGCTTGGCATCATTCCTCAAGAAGGATCCCCTGTTTGGAAAAAGTTCAGCGATCATCCACTCTCATAGTTGAGAGTCAACGAGATAGGATTTTTAGGTAGGAGATACATTCACTGAAAGGGGGGAGAAGGCTACGGGGAATCTAGCTGCGACATTCAAATTATTGAAAGACCAAGCGAGCACAGACGCAGATATCCTTGAGCACGCCAGTGGTCATAAAACAGGGGGAAAGTGTAAAGTTATGAAAGCCACTACTACAGCTGAACTCAAGCATAAACCCATTCAGTAACAGAGTAGTGGGCTCTTGGAATAAATCAACATAGGAACAGCCAAGTTCACAAAACATCGAAGCATTTGTAAAGTTGCTGCTTGTGAAGTCGGGTGGCGTGGTCTTGGGGATAGAAGTTCGGCTGGCCTTTCCTAAGTCATAAAGGTGCATGCATCAGGCTTTGCAGCTGCCAGCGATTATGAACTGGAAAACATACGGAACGGGCGAGCAATTGTTATCCCCTGCCTAGAACGTGATAAGAGCTCTTATTTCTTCTCCAGCCATGTCGGAACGTCGGGGCACACACCGCAAGGCAACGAAGAACTGATCCAATTGCAGTACCGGATACCGGTTTTCGTGAATACTTGGATGCTCGACTGATCATCCGGTCAGCACTGTCCTATGCAAACTTAACCAGACAAAATGAAGCTGAGCTTGAATTTCCCGACCATTTGGTTCCAAGGGCTTTGCAAATCATATTTTTATATACAAACTACCAGAATGGCTCTACTGATGAACGCGCTTTTAAGACATTCAAGGTTTGCCCCCGTATTTTATTTTAGGGAAATTTTGTGCGGAAAATTTTACAACGAGCTTGAAAAAACCTACTTGCCTCGGAGACTGATGACCTCCTGGAAGAGTTAACGAAATAGTCTAACAAACTTTACTACTGCTTGAGGTACACAATATAAACGAAAATAATACGTTGAACATCTTGGGGTCTATATGTGTCCCCGAAATCACTTACTGTGTCTGACGAAACGAGACCATAAGCGTGTGTTTGTACGTCAACTCCAGATCCTACTGTTCTGCTATAACTGAGCACGCGTTTGCCACTATGTGTAAATACTCGGTCATGGACATTGCTGAGGGATGAGAAACGTGAAGAGCCGAAAAATGCGTTGAAAGTGCTCCTTACCATAGTCGCAATCTTTTGGTAAAGGATGAAAGTGAATTTCGTCTATTAAAATCATCTTCTTGTTGGGATGAAGATAAACTACGCTTCATAAGTTGCATTTGAAACCTCGCACCCGCAAGCACTGCGAAGCACGCAGCAATGCAGGAGGCGTCCGCCCTGTGTCCCTCGGCTCCTGTCCCACTTGGTGAGACAACCAATCTTCCAGATTTTCTAACCGAAACCTTATTGAATAGGACTACGCTTAGAAAGCAAGGCATAAAAGCCCCATCCTGATTCTGAATTAAAATTAGAGTTACTGCATCTAACTCCCTTCACCAGCCGTTGGTACTTGTTTAATTTCACGGAAGATGAAATCTTACGGACCACTAGTAAACTTTGTCCAGACCTTCTGGATTGCTTCACAGTTTGCTGTCCTCAATAGACTGACATCACCTCCAGGCATAAGTCACCGATTTTCCAATCCTTTGCTTATGTCGTTGACATATATCAGAAACGTCATTAGTACGAAGACAGCCTCCTGTGGCACCCCGCTGTGCAGCAGTCCCATATCTGACAGACATCTCTAACATCTTGCTCTAAAACCTCCACAATTCTGAGTCCATACTATCCGATTTCTCGTCTCAGCATCCAAGTCGAACGTCTTCAATTTCTAGCCAAGAGGCCTGTGGTTGAGAGAATCGAATACTTTCTGGAGGTCCATGCATCATAATTTTACTCCTTCGTCCATGTCCATCCAACCTGCTATCTCGTCCAAGAAGCTAATCAGGTTGGAATGACTCGAAATCTTGCGCCAATGACCATGTTTTTCAGCCGCAAGAACAATCAAATTCAAAACTTGCCCTCAGAAAGTGTATCCGCGGTAGTCGAAAAGTTAACACAAAAGTTCTGCGAACACCGCTGTTATTAACAATATACAATTCAGAATGGTTCGTTGCACTTTTGTCGCACACGAGCTCTGTACTTCTTCGCTCTTGCTGCACTTTTCGAAGGTCCTCGTTTCTGATTCACTACGGCCAATCTGCATTGACCAGCCGTGTTTTGCTTGTGCTTTTACTGTAATATGGATGCGACTCAGGTACCACGGTGAAAACAATACTGTGCTCGAATTTGGCTGCTGATTAGAGTCCCCTATGTTCTATTAATTGAGGGGACGTTACAAACGGTGTTTACAGGACCCGAAAGAAGACAAGTTGGAGAGTGCATGCTGGTCGTATTCCAAAAGGCTTTGACGGGACTCCAGCAGGTCTTTGGCTTTCAAGCATCTGCTGGCCGATCTGATTTTCTGATGGGTTCTTCACTGTACCTACAGATATGTCCTACTTCCAACAATTCCAAAGGTCTCTAACGATTTGCCCTCCAAGCCGAGTTTGGTAACTTTAAATCCACCACCCCTTCCTAGTTATTTTGGTTTATCAGGCCGCACTGTCGACAGCTGGTCTCCCTACTAAACAATTCGGGCCTTTTTGCACATCCAGGCCGCTTCTGGCTCTACTCAACACTCGATTCCTTTTTAAATAAAATCGGTCACCTGAGACATTTTGTACAAAATGGTTCGTATGGCATCAACCTCACCACTGAAGAATGGTTGACCGGATACACACCCATTAATCATACATGACACAGTGGTTTCAACGCCTCTCTGACGCACCGAACTAACCGGCGTGGAAGTGGTTGCCTCGCTTACGCCAAAAGCGAATTCTCCATTTTCTCCCTCCGATATCCATTGTTAAACATTTTGCCCAGAACTTTGGGAATATATATTAATATGCATAACCCTCTGGTACATCTTGCATGTATACCATCCTCCATCCTCAAACAAGTTTGAGCCCCCTCACTTCATCAGGGTGATCGAGTACATTGCATCCATCCAAGGAGAAGCGAACTTAATGCAGGAAACTCTAATACTGTCATGGCCTGCTTGTTCACCAGGACTGTCCCCTAGCAGCCCTCGAAACTCGTTCACGAGACACACGTAGGAGGATGCATGCAACATTTCACCGACCCCGCTTGAAAAGTATTATCCCCGACCACGTATTCACCCACGGTCTCCCTTATATTGACATCTCCGTGCAGGAAAACATTCCGGGTATTGGCCCCAGACACCGAACGTCTGCCACCAATATCCATTCCGGGTATTAGAATTAACAAATTGGTTTGGTCTGACTTGCGCTCACCGCAGCATCAGTTGGCCCGGATTTTCCTATCATCTGGCTCCCAAGAAGCTGCCGACACCTTGTGCGCAATCCTGCGCTCCATTACTAACCCCCTCCCTTCTTCTAGCTTTCAAACATGTAAATCTGAAAATAAAATTCTTGAACTACAGAATATCTACGAGCAGACCTAAGAATGATCCAGGCTACTGAGGGTAAATCGATGCCCAAACCACTCGCTTGCTGCATCTGCGGAACAGCGGTGCAAGCAAGGAAAATCTGCCCTTTAGTAATCGAACCCCAGCTCGTATTTGGCGAGAGTTCTGCGGTCCTGCACTCTTCGCGATAAATCAAATACCATTATGTTCATAGTATAAAACGGCCGGAAGTTCAGTGGTCCTAACGTAGTAGCTAAAGATTTTCACACATACTATCCCTCAGTCCTCGCTAATGACATTACCAAAAATTTATAAACCCTACCAGGCTTAAGAACCAAACACATTCGTCCATCGTGTTTAATGCGGAGAAAACAGCGAAGAGTAATGCCATTACCAAACAATCTTACCAACCGAGCACAGACGGTGTTCCTTGCCCTAATCCGTTTCGGCCATCCCGAAGTAGTACTTCTATTGGTGAATCCGCTTGTCACATCCATGTCAACTGGGGTATTTCGCATTCAGTGAAAAGTAACCACTGTTGTTCTTCTCCTTATGAATGGACCACTGCAAGACTCATTTGACTAATGCTTGATAAAACATTCGCACTTCGTGGAAAGTCACATGGAGACGATTGCTAAAGAGGTGATAATTGGCTAACGCACGATCAAAGAATCAATTGGTACATAACCGCATGGTTTTCTTAAGCACCGATCCTATACTTCAGGCCACTTCGAGTTTGGTCTGGGCACTCCAAATGTCGACAAAAGAAAAGGCCATTATAAAAATCGTACTTTCTTTTACCAATGCGTTTGATGGCATGCCTCATGAACGAGTTCTACCAACGATCAACTCCTATGGTTTAATAGATCATCTCTACTCTTGGTTAAATTTCTACGCGTCTGATCGCTCTCAAGTAGTCAGTATCACCGGAACCCCATCCCAAACCCAGCCAATCACGAGCGGTGTAATACAAGGTAGTGCCCTCCGCCCCCTTACTATTCCTGCTCTACTTAAAGGACATGTTTCAAGCAACACGCCACTGCACACCTTCCTTATTCACCCACGACATCAAAATAGTCTATTTTTGCAGCTATCTTCTTTAAGCTAAATCGTGGCCAGTGTCATGGAGGATTTAAATTCACTAGACGAGTGGTGTGTGCAATGGGCGATGAAGTTCTCTGCAATTAAAAGCGCTATTCTTGCCTATAAGTGTGAAGTTCCCTCGGGGAGGTTCTTTATAAACGGTCCTCAATTCTAACCACTCAGTGTGTAAAAGATCTAGCCTTGCAGTGCTCCTGTTCACTCAAATTCCGCGAACAAGCGGTTGGCCAAATTACAAACGCATAGAGCACCTACAGCCTCATTGTTAAAACATTCCGCACGCTAACATGTAAGACGACGCTGTACAAGTCACATTGTAGACCGCAATTGGAGTACTGCCAGGTAACTTTCTCGAAAATGCTCTGAGTTGATGGCGTTGTGATAGAAAAAGTACAACGTTCGTTCACAAGGAAATCTCTTCGTCCAACATCAGGCCCAAGCTGCAGAGAACGATGCGATCTGCTGCAAATTTTCCTATCTGGTTTCGTCGTATCAAGCTGAACCTCACATTCTTTTTCAAACTCGAGAGGATTTTAGCCTCATTTCGGGTTAGACGCCCAAGACTGTACCACCTTTTACCGGTTTTCTCCTATTCAGCTCGTAACGTTTAGCCCAACCCTAATAATTCTACCATCACTTTTCTCCTCCACCATGTATCGTTGTCAAACCGCTTAACCCGTCCATGCCGTGCATGAAATAACCCCAAATCCTTCAGCTCATTCTTGTCAGATTCACGTCGACATGACCAGAATCACGTGCGAGTGCAAGGCGTAATTCAACAGCCTTGCAAGCTAAATCTTGTTTTTCGCTGCTCTGCAAGCCACTCTGTATTGCCTCTCCAATACCTCGACCCAGTTGCTTGGGTTTCCTTGTGTATACATTTGTGAATGCACGATTATATTGTGTGGGGCGTACCGGTACCCCTTACGTAAAGCCTTGGCAATTCTCTCATTCAATCGACCCAGAAGAAACTCCCACCGATCAGCCTCAAGGTCCCTACAGCATGCCCGCTTTATTTGACAGTTTTGCCTGGTACTTGCTGAGGGCATCTTAATCGCCCTAGCCAATTCCATTGTTGCCGGTTCACCTAAATTCCGGTAAGCATTTATGCACTTAACTCATATCCAAGCCGTCATTCCCTACTTCGTATTTTTCGCAGACTCTTCCGTTGCCACGCATTATATACTGCAGTTTTGGCCCTGCTGGTAGTATGCACCTCACTAAACTCCCCCTAATATGTACTAACTATTTTCCGAATTCACCTGATTTTCTTTGTGAAACAACTGATAACTAGTAACTGGTCATGTAACCCTGACAATTTTGATACCTATACCGATTTTCTCTATTTCAGTTGATAGTCTAAGTTTACCACTGTTGGAGCTCAGTCTTGGCAACAGCCTATTTGAGATCAGTGACAACGTGTCTCTGAGCGTAAACAGTGGTTGCGCAATCGTCGATTTTTTTGCAGTGTCAACCCCTTAGCTCCTACTTCAAATTGTTACGTGATTGAATTACCTTTGTAAGGTTTCAAACCGAACAGTAAGCGGATCAGTTTCCATCTTTAAGTGAATTTCTTGTCACATTCCACGTTATACTGTTGTCGTCTCCAGGTCCAAGCAAACTGTCCCGTGTAACTCATGTCTCAAGGCAGCTGTGATGCAGTTGATGAACGGTGTGGTTAACGGACCTAGGGCAGACTCATATGAGACCATGGTGGATGGTGTTCCGGGGTGGTTCCTTGCCTAGCAGCAACGCCCACTTTCCCATAATTCAGAAAAAAATCAAAAAAGTAAAAAGAAGCCAAGTAACAAACGGGCTGGCTCAGCTAATAATGTGGTGCAAAAACCGTAAAATGCAACTGAGCTATTGTTATCTACCCTCGAATTTCAATCACTATTTCCAAAAGAGTGAACGGTCTCTCATCTAACGCAATTACCGAATCGCATTATTTACCGTGTAACGCATAGAACCGTAAAGGAAGAACGAGTTGTTTCGTAAAGCTGCACAGCCGGTTACTTGCGTTTTCTCATTAGCACTCAGTTTGGCGCTCGTATATCTGCAGCCACCTATATAGCCTGGCTGAAGCAATGTTTTCCAAGGCGGCTTTGGTTAAGTCCGACGAAATGTATCCCAACAAAGCACGGTTTACAATTATATAGCCTCAGGAAACGCGTTTTCCCCTTTTTCCCTATTCTGCTGCTGTCACATTCCTCCAGGAAGGAAATCAAACCATCCCTTTCACGTGTACACTGCCTTAATTGGTAATTTTTGGTATTCCAGCAATCATGATACTGGTCATCTGGGTTACTGACCGATTTCGATTTACCAAAGGGTCTGCCCCAAACTATCACATGGAATCCACCTCCAACTTTGGATATTAAATCCCACCTCAGTACGTCATAAAAATGTCATAAACTTCCCCGCAGACAACCCTATCTTCGTAACTTAGATCACGTCTTCGAGGAGCCCAGGTAAGATTATGCTTCCCAATTATCCTTTCTGCTTGATTTTATCCCACGCACATCGCAGTTTCCAGTATCACTTCAAAGCCAGGTAGAACTCGTCACATGGCATGGTAAAATTGTCCATACGTTCTCACAAGTTCAACCGTTTTTCTGCTCTTGTCTGCCAGCCCTAACCTTCAGCTGGGACGCATTCCAGATTGCTCGTCGACCTTCCTCTTTGCTTCCAAGTGTGCCCTCCGTTTGCCGCCGTAAATTTCAAGCCATCGGGGGCCCTTCAAATGCATCCCGGGCATCCGAACGATGTCGCTATCGCCCCATAGTACCTATCCAGTGAATGTCTGGCCGCCGCGCATGAACTACCATAAACGGATACCGCACGATATCAGGCACAGCTTAGAGCAGTACAGATGCAGCTCTCGGAACCCAGGAGTACGCCTCGACCCCCGTCAAACACCTAATGGCTTCCGAACCTTATTGTACCTCACTGCCCCAAACCCCAGAGCTAGGAGGCTATAGGGCCGGCTTAATCTCAAACGTCCCACAAAATTCTGGGGATTGCACGGTCAAGCTGCAGGCTGCGCAGTTCTTGAAGGCCAAACAGCGCGTCTTTAGTTAGAGTAACTTACGCAGGACTCATTTATTATTCTGTATTACCTTAAGCCACGGCTGCCCATACGTCCGTTTAGACGGGCCTAACTTCCCCCTCCAAAGAAAACGACTGACACCCTTAGATAAGCCATACTCCCGATATACGCGTTTAAAGCCAGTGAAAGACGATCACCACTGTCATGTCGATCACAAATATGCTGATTTCCTTATATCTCCAGAGTGAGCTTTTTCTTTTGTTATTCCATCTTTCTTAACTTCCAAAACATGATTTGCCGATCATCGCGATTTTTTATCGTCATATGCGTTTGACCAGTAATGGCTCCCGCTTTTTTTCACCCCATTATGGTTTCTCTCTTCCGCGCTGTCTAGCAGTTTTTGATGTTCTTAACCGCGGAAATTATTCCATAAATCCTCCCACCCAATTTGCATTTTTATTCAGCATAATACCCCTTCAGGTCTCGATTGCATGTACGTCCATCTGTTGTCCTCTTCTTATCCGAAAATTGCATTTCGCCCCTAGCATCGATTTTCTTATCGTCTGCCGTACTCATTGGTGCATATAAACAAACCTTGCCTTAGCGTCTGTTATTGTTTCTGTGTGATGCAGCTTTCCTCGACTTTTCGATCATTCAATTGTCTTTTCTCAAACTTACGTAGTATGCAGTCAAATTTTTCTTCCGCTGCTCACTTGTTCACTACATCATTCTACTCTCTGCTCTGTACCCCAACTGGCCTTGGTGGCCAAGAGTAACTTTATATTTTGCAAAGGTTTCATGCCTCCGTTTGCGGGCGTTCTCGATGCTACTTTCTGACCATTGCGGAAACCCCTTTCACTGAATCTTGTCAAGCAGTAAAAGTAAGTCCTTTGTCAGACACAGGTTGCTTCTAATTGATCCTTACTGACGACTCACACAGTTACCGCCCATTTCTAGTTCCGGCTGCATCCGAAGAAATTAGTTCAGCAGTCTACTCTTGTCCATATCTGAAAAGATCCTGCTGTTGTCGTTGAGGGCCACCGACCCCGAAACGAATCAGTAGCACGCTTATTATAGCGGGATTGCTCCCGGCTACTGGGTCTTGCACATCAAGCTCTCTATATCGTTCACTGTTTCCGTTGAAACCAAGACAGAAAATAGAGAATCGTCATCGGTTTGCCTGGGCAACTTGTTGAACCATCTCACTTTCTCGTATGAACTCCAGCAGTTGACGCCCAAAAGAGCCTTTTGGCAGCATCTCGAAGGCCCGGTCAAACCACGGGGCTTTACAATCACATGTCATGACCTTTCCTTACAGCCTTGAAAACCACACTGAACCGAACATGGGATTCGGTACACATCCATGACTGAGATTCTGGAGCCGTCAGTTGCAACGAGGACCTTCAGGGCTGGTGTGTTTTTGCTTACCAAGATTGTTGCTTCCACCTTTATTGCCCCTTTCAGCCACTATGACCAACATTTCACAACCTATTCGGCCATCCTTTCCATCCCTTCAAAAGAACGTATATTTTGGCGCCATCGGCTCACCGTCCACCTCCTACGGGTGAAGCCACACTTCAGTGATATTCACAATGTCCACACATAGGGTTCCCAATTGTAAACGTGGCTGTTTCTCTCCCACACTAGCAGCGTTTGCGTAGGCCACTGTCCTCACCCACTTCGCTGTCCTTTCGGCCACTGGAAAGAACGTGATGTCAAATGCTTGGGAGTTGCAGCCAAGTTTAGTTCCGTTCATTCCAGTACACCTCATTATAGATCAGTTCACATTAGTCCTGTCAAGTTCAGTTTTCACTGTACAGGATTTGTCCTGCGCTACTGAGGTGTCCGGACTCCTTTCGGTGCCATACACTTCGGGTTTGTATAGATTTTCTCAAGATATATTTCAATGGGTCTCGGTAAAGGTAACAAAAAAATAGAACACCAAATCTTACTCTTAGGGCAAGTGACGTTATCAGCCGCAATGTTTCTGCGTGCAGATCAAGGTTGGTGCAATGCACATTTGAAAACTTAACGACAATTTGCATAATGCTGCCCTGACCCGGGTCATACCATATCCCGGTTTCAACTGCACGCTTGATTAAAGGGAACCATGCTCTGTATGGTTACCACGTCCCCGGGTTTTATATATGTACGACCCTGTTACGAAAGTCGTGCGACCTAACCAACAGCACGGATTGGGCTTCCGGAAGCTCGCTTTCATAGCAGCAAATGTGCCATTTTAACTTTTGTTGAAAATCCGTTTGATCTATGGCTGGACAAGAGATTTACAATAATAAAGGTACTCTCGGTGGCCTCCTCTGTCCAACGAGAAAGCATTCTGCTCACCGAGCCGTGGACCGCATGACTTTCTGCCTTTACCCTCGTATCGTCTCGTGAATAATTGGTGCATCTTTTCAAGAAAAGCGGCGTCCCTTTTGAAAGTGGAGATGAAGCTTGCACACGGTAATCCGGGTGGGGTCCATGAAACAACACTAGCTGAGCAATTCCCTTAAAGAGACAAAATGTCCGCTGGGTTGGAAAGCGCTTCACCATGACATCAGGCAAACAACCTAATTAAAAGTAGCCAATAGATTAGAGAGCCAAAAACCTTGCCAAATTCAAGCTCCGTTCAGTTCATTTCGGGCAGCAAAGCAATGACCAAAACTTTAAACAAGTGTTCAGATCGGTGTGTTGCGGTTGAGTCCCTTGACTACCAGCTTTTGTGCAAATTTTGGAGTTTTCTGGCGGACGGACTTTCTGGAACGACGTCATGCCTGTATTGACAAGCGCAGTTGCATACCACACACAAGCCTACATGGTTAGAAAAACGAGACGATGTGTCCCGACCTGATTCATTTATCAAATTCAAGGATGCTTTTCTCCCAAACAGACCTTGATCTAGCTTGAAAGTTTTCATTCTCCCCTGTTCTTTCATTCCGGAGCGGTACAAATCGGGGTGTGAAAATCCGAGATCTCAATTATACCCCACGGTAACCTTGGGCTGTGTCCATTTGTGTCACACTGGGGAGCATAATCCAAAAGATAGCTAGCCTGTTTATCTCTCGGAACCTTCTACCTACTACTTAGCTTTTACTTCGGATCCCAGATTCACAGGCTGACAGTGCTGTCACACTAGGTGTTCAACTTCCAGGTTAGTGCGGGCAATTCGTTTGTTCCCATTCACATCATATATAAATTGGCCCACTAAACGCGTAGATCGCTCAAGGTATAACAAAAACATCTAATTTTCAGTTCGTGTCAAAAGAGAACGGCAATGTGGACACAAAAGATTCGCTGATGGAAATCCAGCCCCCTTCACATGTCTGTTCGGAATTAAAGGTCGCGTAATGCGAACCTGGCGGTACGCGCCAAGATAGGGTAAATCCTTTAACTACGCAGAATGGCTGTAAGACCTCTCTGACTGTGGCTAGCACACCCCTTTACACTAAAGGTGGGCATCTGCGAAAACACCGGCATATCATCCGTACTATTTTGGCATCGCCATATTCTAACATTACTTCTCGATTTTCTTCCTGGAAGTTTTGTGTGACTGCAAAAAGTAGAAACCCACGGAAAAGAGCAAAAACGCCCATATTCAAATTGATAATGAAAATATTTCTCGATTTGCGAGAGGCGTGCGCAGGGAGAAATCAAATTTGTCCGGCAGGGTGCAGAGGATACATGAGTAACGGGAATCAGAGGCGATATGGAGAAACATGCTACGGTGGACCGCTCGGGAGGGAGATAACAATCTGTACATCTTGTGTTTAAGTTCACTAAATGCGTTTACTGCTGGCGCCAAACTTGACCAGTGCTCAATGGCGGACGTCGAATTAAGGCCAGAGCCCCCAAACGTCAAGAGCGTTGTGTGATGGACGGAAGCGTTAAGCTGAGGAGCTGAAGAGCGGGAAAAATATTATAATTTGATGGAAGTTAGCCAAAACCCAACGGAAGGTCATGCGAAGTGGATACGATAATCACACGTAACAACAATGAAGGGCCGATAAAATGCTGAAGAAGGCGGAGGAATACTGTCAAGACTGCCAAAATATTTGGGGAGTGAAATTTTAGGGAACGTTTTGTGTAGCAAAAATATGGAACCCTCAAGACTGTTGACTGCATTCCTGTGCGGCCGGCAGCGAACTAGGCTGAGAGGTGCGATGGAGATAATAAATTTGTAAGACTTAAACACAGTTCTTGAACACACTAGCCAAGGATGTCCTCCGTGCGCCATTTTTGGTGCAGCAATATTTGATCTTAGACAGCAGTGCGTGTGGGGAATTTGGAGGACTGCAAATCTATTCCAGGTTTAATCCAACCATAGGGGCTCAGCTGAGTTGGAGTATACAAGGCGACGAGCAACGTGGTTTGGGTTTCACGAGCCAGCACTCAAGCACTAGATCTGACTAGAAGTTTGAAGCTAGATTTTGGGTGGCCCTTACGAGGGCGGAGCTACTAATAATGCGTATAGCCTGGGTGCGGGATCTGAAACATAAAACAGCGAGGCGAAATGATTTGGGTGTCAGCTCGGAGTTATGTTCTTTCAAACGTATGGAAATATAGGCATCATCAGATGCTAGGCTGGTCGTGAGAGTCAAATAATAAAGTGGTATGTTGTAACTGTTGCTCTCAGTGTGTGTCGAGTGGCCATGTCTAACCGCGAAGTTTGGAAGACGCCGTCAGGAATCAAAATACTTTAATGTAGAAAGTCAAGATTTATGATAGACAGTTTGATGCACCGTTCCTCGCTAAGAGTTTTTCTCGCCGTTTTCTTTTGCAATTTAGCGTGTTATTGTAATATTTTAGCATAATTAGAACCGCTTTCATGGTTGAAAATATTCCCTCAATTTCTTCGACCATTACCGTCTAACCACATCTCTCGCTGACCCTTCTGTCAATATTTGTTTCAGGCCTGGACCGTCAAATATGCGACTCCCGCCTGGACATATATGAAAGGTCTTTATGCTGCTAACCACATATTCTACTCGTTTGTCGACCTACTTTTAAGAGCAATTTTGCCAATTAGCCTGTCAATTTATCTTCTCACCTTTACGCTCCCGCAGTTCTCGACGCCACCCTGTTGTCTATTACCAAACGTTTATAGCCTCTCATAGCCATTTCAGATGTACTTAGCTTTTAACAACCACTACGAAGCTATCATCAACCGAACCAAAGCGAAATCGGCGCCGCACCCTGATTCTAAGAAAACCAATAAAACCCTTGATTCCCACTAAAACATGCTCAGTCCCGCTTATTGAAACATTTATTAATTCTTGTTCCATAGACCTTGATGTCTCAAAAAGACTAAGGGAACTAGAAATCAAAGTACAACAGTTCGAAGACCTGTCATTGAAATTGTCCCCATCAGTCAACCTTATTGACCTTTCTACTGTCAATATTGCAAGCAATCTAGCTGCCACAGGACGCTTTTTGATTCCTTAGCTAGTAAAGCTCACAAACGCAATGCGAGTTCAAAGAACGCCGTTGTCTTTAATGTACCCGACCGCCTCCCACTAGCACTGGTCCAATCTGCCAATCACAATGCTTGTAGCATGACCCACCACTCCTGCCTGTGTTCTAGGCTCCGGAAAGAATCCCCCAAGTAAAACTGTCCAATTTTATTTCAATTTCGTGATGAACTTTCTGCTAAGCAGTTTATAGCAAACAAGGCGAACATCGTTAACTATACGTCTTATGAAAATATCAAGATCTTTACGGATAAAACTCTGTTCCAGAGAGATATATTACGTCCTCTAAAGTTTACTGCAGCCTCTCAGGTTGGTAGGACTTCGGTTATATCGGGTGCTCCTTCTCTGTCCAGTGCGCTGCCAGTTCAGGTTCCTCCTGATGGGCCAAATCCCGAGCCTACTCTCAAGGTTTCAACTAACCTACCTTCTCTCTGTGACAGTCTCCATTGCCCCACATCTCCGGCTATCCCGTGCCCGGTGACCACTCCAGGGACCGAAGTACAAAACCCATCAAAAACTAAACCTTCAGGAAATATGCACAACCGATCACTCCCTACTTACATTGCTCAATTTTCTGTCCAATCTCTTCACCTCACAAATCTGTTACCAATCTATCTGGGAGTAAATTTATTGATGGCAGTCGCACCCACCTTCGCGTGTACTCGCTGCGAAAGCGGTATTCCAGGACATCATCTCCTTTGGTCGAAACCAATGCCGGTATATCTAAATAAAGCTCATCCCTTTCGCCCTTCCAACCACTCCGCAAACGTGCTCATCTAAATCTGCCAACTCTGGTACTCCAAGATAGGGGCACTGACGGTATCACCACGCAGATGATTGCCGTCTTACCGATGTCTTTTCAGGCTTATACCAGCCTCTTGGCGTATACTTCACCCCAGATACGCCCTCAAGCAATTCCTCGTGCTTCTGTCAAACAACAGCATGGCACCCAGCTTAAATCACTTGAACCCCACAGGAAGCGCATATCAGTGACTTATTCAAATAACCACAAAACCACGCACTTCATCAACCATCCTGCTAATCCAGTGGGTCAATCTGTTTGTACACCTCGACTGCCTGGCACTCTCGGCAGACTCAACCGGAACAAGCCATCCAAGCATGAGCTCTGCCAAGCCGGAAGGCCCACAGACTCACGAAAGCCTACTAAACGCCGCCCACAATCGCGAGTAGATTGGCCCACTTTATTCATGCTTCCCCTATCCTTCGGTAACACAGTTGCCACATTACAGCATGATACTAATGCCCCTCGTCATTTAGGATCTGGCGCTTATCCTCCCTACTTCCACTCACTTACCAGTCAGCCCTATTCAGATGCATTTCCGTCACTCCAATGCCCCTTTTCTTACCACCGCACGTCCAACTCCTCATTCCAACTATCAGTATCCTCATGAGCTTGCACGATTTACCCCCGGATCCTCCCAGGCTGCCTGGTAAACTTTTGATAACTGTATTTCGCCCATTGATCCACAGCCTATAATGAGACCCCTTTAACAACCCATCCTTGTAAAGCGCTTACCCCAATTGCCTCAGCTATAAAACACTGCTCTCCTGACTGCCGCGAATTCCAAAAGTAACGCCTATCCCCAAAATTTCATGCGCATGCCTGCTAACCGGCTTTTTCCCCAGTTCTTTTCAAAGCCCCCTCCTCACTAACCCCCCAGATTGCCAGTCCCGCAGTGACGAGACAAAAATTTGGTTACCTAACACGGTCCCACCTTCACTGATACCACATCCTCACACTGGCATCCTCTAACAACGGGCTCATCAACTCCCAAGTTTCTTCTATCACCTTGGTCATCAGCCCACAAATCTTTTAACAAAGACAGTCCCTCGCCGGCCAGTGTACCTAACTCAGCTGTATTTACTCCCTTATCACTGCTATGCACTATCAGAAACTCCAACGTATCCCTTGATTATTTGACCCCCACCGAAACCTACTCCTGGATATCACGTGGACCTGAATGTTCCCGTGAATATTCCCTACGCTTCCTGAACTCCCGCTCACTGACTGATAAAGTAAGGGAGCGGACACTGTTAGCAGCTGAAAGCTCTTACGATATTATTTTGGTAACAGAGACTTGGCTAACAGACCACAGTTCCACGCTGTCTTTTTCACTGGCGGGTTATACGCCCTTCCAAACCAATGGGTCGAATCGTAAAATAAGTGGTTGCCTGGCCTGCGTGAAGCAGCCGCACAAAGCTTCCGTTCTCCATCACCCACTTCTTGGTTCTATCCCTGACACCATTTGGCTTCGGGTACAGTTACCCGAGCTCCCAATCCGCATGGGATATATGTACCGACCACCTAACCCAATAATTCTGATATTTTTCGTCTCACCCAAGCCTTCGTTTATCTTTCTGGTCTCCCCTCCGGCCGTACGATAATTGCAGGTGATTTAAATGCCCCCAAAACTTGTTGCGCTCCACCGGCCCAACTCAACTTTGTTTCTGAAACGCACGCTGAAGGATGGACTCCGATTTTACTACGCCCAAAAGATTCCATAATGTCTTAGACCTTGACTTTGTGTATGGCACTCCTAATGTTAAGGTTTCAGTGCGAACCCTTGATTGGTCCAGCTTTTTTACCGCCTGACCCGCAAAGAGCGATAGACGACCATTACGCAAAATTTCTTTTTACTATTAGTTGTCTATCCACTCCGGCCACTCAACATAAACCCACGAAGCCTAGTGGGGTTTGTCAGCTCCAGACGAAACTTTGAAGGCTCAAAAAATATTTAACAAAACGGGAGACTTCCCGCTCTTAGTGCACGTCAACCGCCTGCAACAAGAATTTCTTATGCAGTGTGAACTTAGGTTAAAAAGGGGGGAAATCCTAGCTCCTAGGTCGCTTAACCCAGTTTGGAAGACTTCCCACATTTTCAAAGCTCGCTCGCAGCCCAAATCGTCAACTATTCCAAATATCATCATATTTAATAGCCTACGCATCGAGTCCCCTGTAGACATCGCAGAAACGTTCAATGCATATTTCTCTTCCACTCTCAATAATGATAATCGGACACACTGAAATGCACCCCATGTTAACTCCGGTTAGATTATCCTCCATCTCCTTCCACGTTGCCGGAATCATCAATGAAATACAATATGCAAGGCCATCCCACAAGCCTGGCCCTGATGGCATCCCACCAGCCCTGTTTCGTGCCGCTGCTCCAGATCTTCCACTGCTCCTTATAAATCTGTTCTCGCTGTCCACGTGCGGCGCTACTTTTCCGTCACAATGGAAAACTTATATTATTTTTCCACACCACAAAAAGGTTCCATGCGTGAACCTGAAAGCTTTTGCCTCATTGACCACACTCCAGTTCTATCCAGGCTTATGGAAAACATTGTTAAAGAACAACTGGTTAACTTCCCTACTACTAACAACCTTATTACCCCTCCAAACACGGCTCCTCGAGGGGCCTCACCTGCCTCACCTGTCAGTTTGACTTCTTAAACTTCGTTACCCAAAGTGTTGATTCACACCGGTCGATGCTCAAAATGCTTTTAGGCATGTCAAGAGCGTTTGACCGCGTTTCCCACTCTCGAATTCTGGCAAGAATTAGGTCTTATGGAATAGGAAATCTACTCTTCTTTTGACCCTCATCTTACCCTTCCGATCGCTTTCAGGTAGTCAATAATAACAGATGTTTTTCCCAGCCCTCTGCCAGTACCAATGGGGTCATTCAAGGAAGCGTCCGTGGTCCCCTGCTTTTCCTGCTATACATTAATGATAAGTTTAAAGTTTTTCGTCATTGCATGTCATTCCTTTTTGTCGATGACATCAAAATAGTCTACTCTTTGAAGGTTGCACCATTTAGCTCCACTCTAGCATTTATCAATGAAGACCTAGAGTCTCTTGATAACTGGTGTTCCAAGTGGCTTATGAAGTTCTCTGCTGACAAAAACTCTCTGATAACATATAAATGCCATGTTCCTCCGGGCGCCCTCTCCTTAAAACGGCATGCCAATCCTTGTCTCACACACAGTTAAGGACTTAGGGTTGCAATACTCCTGCTCTTTCAACTTCCACGAGCAGGCTCACCATCAGACCGCTATAGCTAAGAGAACCGCCACAATGATCTTAAGGGCATTCCGCACTCAAGACTACAGAATTATCACCTTCAAGCCCCATGCCAGGTCCGACCTCGAATACTGCCCGATTATCTTCACGCATATGCGTAAAATCGATCGAGCTGCAATCAAGAATGTGCAGCGTGCATTCACTAGAAATCTCCTAGGTACTTCACTTAGCCTGAACTACAGGGCCAGATGTGAGCTGCTTGGACTTGAACGATTGTGGCTTCGTCGAGTTAAACTAAACCTTGCATTTCTCTTTATTCCTTGCCATAATAGTGCCCACTCTACTGCAAACGGCACACACGACGCTGGTATTCCTCCGTATCCACCGCGTAGTAGATACTACTCGTTAAGAATACCCCTGACTCGACTATCGATCAGGGCTAAATACTTCACAGTTGCTTACACCAAACTGTGGAAGAAACTTCCTAGTTCCCTGCGATGGTGTCAAAATTTAGCCCAGTTCCAAGCCCAGCTGGCAAAGTTACTGAATGTCCAATTCTTAATTACCTCGACAGGAGCTAACTTTGGACTAGACGAGGCCTACGAACACGGAATAGAATTCTAGTTCGTGGCCGAATCATCGCTGGGATCACCATCTGGGATTCGGCTTCACCTCTAGCTTATTCACTTTCTCGCTCGTCCCCGCTAATGCATTTTTGACCTCCCTTGTAGTGATGTACCCTCTTCACCAGTGGCTTGGGCATCTAACTCCTTAAATTCTCCCAATATCAACGTACTTATTATAGGATCCATGCTCTCATCACACCCCGTGATTATACACACCAGTCTGTGTACTCCCTGCTCTTCATGTCATCTTATCCTTTTTGCTGGCTCGGCAGGGCTGAATAGGTTGTTCTTGGTAGCCCCAAACCTTCAACTACTCCTAAAACTGCCACCATAACTCACTCTAGTTACCACATTTCACGGAATAGATGCACTATGTTCCTGGTATGTTGTCGTGATCGAGTAATCACCATAACCGAGAGCTGGCACCCAAGCCGGACTACCTCTCACTTGCGTTTCAGCTCTCGCATCCGCAGCAGACGCGCTGCTAACGTTTTCGTCCTCGTACTGGCGATTCCAAATCTGCTACCCTTTCATTCCTGCTAGGAACCTGTTAGATAGAACTGGCGCTCGAGTTCTGGCCCGGTCAACCGAAACTACGCGGATTATCGCACTGGATATCTCAACTCGCATATTTGCAATTGGATAAAACCGAGACTACTGTTTCCGGAACGGACTGCGCACCTCATATCCGGACAGGGTCCTGCAAACTACTTCTTAAGTCAGGGCATACAGTTTTGAAAGTTATTGACATTTGCACTGGGCTTCACAACTTTGCCTGAAGGATTTATAGCCGGGAATTATTATGGCGTTGCCAGGGGTGTGGTTGTTGAACCACGTATGAAATCGAAGTATGACGAGAGTTTGAGAAGGCAGATGTATTCAGTTTTCTTTAACATGAAACGTGCATTTAACAATGGTAGCGAAAATTTTCCTGAAGAAACCTTTCTGCTGATTGGTGTCACGGTGAATGAAGCTCGGTTTTTTTGTTGACCGCCTTGGGGAGAGTCAACTTTCTTAGTGTCAACCAATTTTGTTTCATTTGGGGCCTCCTTCATCTGGAGGTGTGTTGCATTATTTGAATGGGGAATCGTCGACCCAGGGTAACGTGACTGGAAACGGACGGCGAATTTCCTGTCAGGCGCGTTTGGCATGACTACTGGTGGGTCGTTCACTCGTGGGCCGGGAGAATGTAATCCGTCCACGTTGCATTCAGTCACACGGGACATTTCCGACGTGGTCGTGTTTGCCATCGCACATTCAATTAAATAGGGAGAATAGGGTGAGCCATTAGCATGAGAGGTATGGCAGGAGGGGGGTAATTTAGGGAGGAAAAAGAGTTTGGCAGAAAAGGCACAGATTTGTGAAATGGGGGAATTGTTAAGGTATATGGGAGACACCGGCAATGAGGGGGAACCAGTAAACTTGGTCTATAGCTCACATGGTATCCGGGTTTCAAATACACTTTGTTCCGCTGCATGTTGGGTGGCATCCATTGAGCTTGCTGTGGGGCTAGGTACAACGGGATGGAGTGGTACATGACGATATCCCTAGAAGGTGGAGGGGAGAGACGAGTTTGTCCAAACAGTTGTCCATGTAAAGGAAACTGGGTAGCTGTTTTCGGGTGTGAAAGGTGAAAACCAGAGGACCTGAAGGATCTAGTCTGTTTTCGATAACTTGGTACGTATGAAATTCTAAAGTTTGTTGGTCTACTTACTAAAGTGCTGCTGAAATTTGGGTCAGCTATTCTTATTTGTGTAATACAAGGTGCGTGTTGTGGCCTCTTGGGCGTAGATAGCACCGGTAGTGTCTCCTTAGGTGACAAAGTTGGGGTGTATCGGGTGCGTTGGGGTCTTGGGTCGAGAGGAAGAATAGGACCAGCCTAAGGGCTGGCGGTTAGAGTAGGCAGACTGGATGCTCTAGCCTTACTGGCCGCCTCATTTGCAGATTTCCGCTGGGATTTCGAAAATTGGGTTGTAGATGACTGCAGCGGGGACTTGCACCCTGAAGTGGATGGTTCAAAATGTAATTTTGTACGTGGAGTTTGGATGTGAAGTGGGAAGAGTGGCTTTTCTAAGTCAACTTCAAGTTTAGGAGAAAGTTTTGGGGTCTGCGATCGTGAACATGGATTTGGTGGTGTGGTCGTTAGCAGGAAACTTAATGGTTTGCACGCTGGGGGAGGCGGGGGTGCTCCTTTTTTGGAGACCAAGTACCTCACGTTGGAGCGGTGTTTTATCATCCACAATCCTTACATATTTGTACAGGGTGCCTACAACGATGGTATTTTCCTCCCGATGAATTCAAGGGCGAATTTTTCGTCTTGGAATTGCATCAGGAGCGGGCAGGATTTTCGATGGATTTTTTCCTAGTCTCACACGTTGACTAGGATGGTGATCCGTGCTACAAGCCTTCAATATGTTTTTTGAACTTTTCCAGCGGTTGGCGGTTTCGAATATTAAAACTTACTGCATTGTATCTGTTCCGGATACGTCTGAGTGATTCAGAAGACACTGAATCAGTCAGTCGACTAGCCCCAGCAAGGTCGTGTAAAGGGGGGATTGACGAAGGCTCCATAAGCTGGGAGAGTGCTGCCAGCTTGGTGATCGCCGCCTCAGCTGAAGTCAGCCGGGCAACAGCGCTGAACAATCGTTACTCCAAGTCTTATGATCTCTTATTTATTTCACATAATATATCAACTAGCTTTACCGAGCAACTTCTAATTTGCGACTTAGGTACAGACCGTGGCCCACCTTTTCTCTTGGTGGTAATTTTTACAAGGCTTGCCTGCGGCATGATGGTAAAAATTAGTTCGAGTGAGAAAAACGGACAATGTAAAAAAAGGCAAAGGTGGCGCACAAGCAACATACAGAAAAAATCGTGGAATTTTTCTGAAAAACACAAAGGATTCATATGGAACGATAAGTAGACGAACTGGTTAAAGCTAGGAAAGCGAATTCAGCAAAATTTCAAACCCCGCCCTGAATCACTCCCTTATATCAGTGTTACATAATTCGTCGACAAAACATTCTGCGGCTTATTATCAGCCGTGCTCTACGAGTCATTCTATGTTTAACGAATCAAATGTGTGTATCGCAAGTGCAAACGTTGGCTGGAAAGCCACGATCGGTGTGTCTATATATATTCGGGTTCCTCGCAAATAGAGAGGGTTATATGGTGAAGACAAAAGTCAACATGGAGCTGGTAACGGGATAAAAATTGGTCAAAATCAGACCTGACGTCATAAGGCCTATAAGAGAGTGGTCATTAAAAACATTATATGGTCAATATACTGCTGGAATAAAGCAGAGGGAAGCATTAAATTTTGTAAGAAGTTATTTAAGGGATGAAATCATATGAAGAATTATAGACGGAGGGGCATCGAAACTAGCGAGAATAATTACGGAATTTCTGTGGCTAGGGTTGGACTGGAATGACATGTGACTAGAAGGAAACGAGTTCGTGTAGGAGGCATGATTATTCCTTTAATACACCTGCCATGGGTGAACTGCTTGTTGCCCTTTATTGCTGTCGTATTTTTTGGTGTTCCGTGGCAGTAGGGGTCTGGAAGTTTGTGGGTTGCACAACATTCCAGTAATATCAATAACAGCGTTTTGGCCAGCCGCAACGTTTTATCCGAGATGAGGTGTCCGGGGTGGTCAGTGGCTTGGTTTGGTTCGATTTTGGGTTAAGCGGACCGGTAATGGAGTACCAGATCTGGATAGCCGCTTCCTATCAGGGATAGGTGACCAACGCGCAGGATGAAGTAGAGTTTCCGGCGACAAGGTCTGCATTTCATCTGCACATTCTGTTAGCCAGTGCATGGGCACTGTGGTCATTGGCGAGCCTGGAGAAGAGCCAGACAGGGAGATAGGGACAGTTTGAAATCGGTTCCGGCTTGAGTTATGGTGACTAAAAAATGAAATAGTGGCGACAATCCGATTCTTACAAAGATTACAGGGTCCAGACAACTGTTTTGAAATGCGCAGAAGGAGGGAATGTTTCGGTGACAGTACCTACGCAGCAACGTTCGGTCTGCTTACTCCTTATAGGATTCATGACCCAGTCAGTCCTAGGATGCATGCTCCTTGTTTGTGGCGTGTTTCTTTGTCAATTTTTGACATCTGCGGGGATGCATACTAAAATAGCCTGACGGGAGAGCTAGCACAAGGGCTATAGAATAAACGTTATTGGTTGCTCTGTTCGTGGAACTCGTCTGGCTTACAGGTCCGCTGTACCCGCAACGAGGGATTAGTTGTAAGTGACCATGTATGAGCTACCACCAACTTTCATCACCTCGAATTACCAGAAAAGGGCACCACTGAAACGGGTGGCGGACGGTAGCTTGGGCTGGTGGATAGGACAGGAGTTGCCACGAGAAGTCATAAAAAGGTTGGAAAGCAAAGGCATCAGAACGTTGGCATCAGTAATTTGTGTTTGAACAGTATGATAGCAATTTGTACCCTATAAGCGTTTCAATAAGCGAGCTTGAATAATCAGGAAATGAGAAAGATGACATTTGTTCCAGAGTTCAGCACACATCAGAAGTGCGGTTGTGAGAACAGGGCAAGTCGAAGGCTAGAGGGGTGGGTGGTGAAGCATGAGTGGACAGTCCGATGCACATATTTCCAGTGACCATTTTTGTAAGTTCCATTGTCTCTGTGTTCACGATTTTTCGGATACTTTCGTCCCCTAAATTGTTGGATGCAACCTTGAATGTTTCCTGCTGTTTCATCTTAAGTATTATTTTGATTATTGAATGTTGTTACTTACCGTTCTCCATCCACCTCAATGATATTCAGTGTGATTTTGACTCTTCTCCATCCCGCTATTAAATCCACATTGATCTTCATCTTTACCATATTACCATCCTGATTTTTGATGAACCATGCCACTTGACAACACCCACCATCTATTCCCAACCAAATTATGCTCCCGCGATACGCAAATTTGATGCTTCTTAACATGGATTGACTCGCAGTGCGCGACTCATAGTCAGCCCCAGAAAGTTTCGGCAATGGATTATCTAGCTCTGATTTAAAACCCAAAAAGTCGTGATTAGCCCATCGTATTGCAGGTCATTATTATGAGATCACAGACTTTGCATCTTCATGACTAAATTTTTGTTTACGATTTCCACTGCGCCATCTTTGTGTAAATTTGATCTTGCCTTGCGTATGACTCTAGAATTTCGAAAAATATGCCCATTATAATTATTAGTACTTCTCCAGACCGTCCGACAATGCGGACCGACGCCTTTCAAACGAAGAATGAGAGTGTAGGGTTTCCCTTTCGTAGCATCAGGCCTAGGCTGATGAAAAATATTCACTGTAGAAGGTGGCCCGTTTCTTCGAAGGCCAAATAAGTTTTGTTGCTGGATTCAAACTGGTCGCAGCAGAATCTTTTTTCCCAACAGAGGAACGGTTGGGCCCATATGGGTGCTTTCCATTGTTTCCCTGCCTGACTTTATTTTTCCGCATTACTTGGATGTTTTCGCAGTTCTTTGGATGGTCTGTTTTTGCCACTTTCGGAGGTGCTGAAGTAAACATTGCCGTCATTCCGTGAGTGGCGTTTACGAACAAGAGAAAACCAAATTGGAGATAAGAAAGCACACAGGGAATGGTAGGTTATGCCGTGGAGTACAGGCCTGTCCTTATTGTTCCGTCATTGTCAAAGCCGTACATTTATTCCATTAGCGATTCCCACTTGAAACGTGCTATTTTGGATTGGTTCGTTGCGTAAGCGAATCAGATTGTCCGTTTGACGTGAATAGGAATGTTTCTTGAAATTGGGCTGGGTGCTTAAGCGAAAGGCATATACTACATTTGAGTAGGCGGGTGCGTTGGGATCAAGATGGGTAGATAGGAAGAGCAAAAGAAGCTTCGACTGTGTCCTTCGATGAAATGTCTACAAAGACAGAAGCTATGTTCGGTAATGTCCGTCATAGGCACTGGATAATTTATGTTGCCAGAGTAAGTAAACGGCAAAAAATCTAGGAGGAATGGATTCAAGGCGGAAAAGGTCAATATAATTAGGATTTATCTCGGTTATACCTGCCATGAAATCCAGCATCCTTCTTTTATCACTGGCCTCAATGTTACCTGACGTTTTGGATAAGGTCTAATTTTTGGAGAACTCACTGCAGTAATTGCTGAAGTTCTAAACAAACTTCGATCGTCCGAGTCTCTGAGAGATGGGGCTCCAATAAATGTTAGTACAAGCAATAGCATCCGGACTGTGTTTTTGGCAGTGATTTTAAACAATAACGAGATTCGTAACTGCTGAGGCCATGAATTCTATAAGTAAGAATAATTAACAGTATACGCCCAACAAAAACGTTTGTCCAATGCCAGTTTTTACAGTTTGACGACCGGTTATCGTTTCGAAAGGACTAGGGAGATTGGTTTCTAAACTGAGAGGACGCAATGCAACTGTTTACGTTAATGAAACTACCGCAGAATATTTAGTTTGGCTCCGCACGCTGTAGCCACCGAGGTTCAAGATTCAGCATTGAGCACTGTTCCTTGTAGCTTAGGTTTGACGAAATGCATACTAGCCGCTTCGTAAAGTTACGCTGAACGTTTCCGTTTGCGGGTCTGAAGCACTGTCTCATGGTAAAGCAGATTAGGGAACAATACCCTAGAATGGGCCTGACTTGTGTTCTAAAAAGGCTCTGTTTACTTTGGTTCAGCTAAAAAGTAGCAACCCAACTACTAGATTGGCTCCCGCAACTTCATTAACTGCGTGTTCCGAAACGGTGAAGCCGCAGGATTAGTTCAAACTCAATTCCCGAATCTTATTGCTAATGCGGATGATCCATCTTTCGATTTTTAGCCTCCATGTCGATAAGGTGCACATTTAGAGCAGGACAGCTTTTTGGCTGTCCATTCGTCCATTCGTTGGCCCAAGTGTTGAGGAGTATTAGGCATTGGGTTCTTTTGTGACAGCAGAGCCCAGAGTCTCGGGCTGGAAGGTGTAAAAGATTTTCATGTCACCGGCGAAGGAATACAATTTTGGACAAAGCTGAAGACATCATTTAAATATAACTGAAGCAGCTGGCTGCTTAGTACACTGCCTTGGATTACACCACTAATTGATCTTGTTTGGGAGGTGAACCTATTTACTGGCATTACTTGATTTTTGGATGAAATATATGACGTAAACAATGAGATTATGGGGTTGCTGGTTGCATAGTACTTGATATTGTTTATCAGCCTACGGTGGGATACTCCGTCAAAAGCTTTTGCCATGAACAAATGGACTGCTATCATCGACTTTCCGTCTTTAGCGGCCACTGTGATTGGACCTAGGTGGTCAGTCGTACACGTAGCGCAATATTTCTTTTTGAGGAAAGCATGATGTCTAGTTTTGACAAATTTGTGCTCCATAAGATAAGTCTTGAGGTGATTTTTATTAAAGCGCTTAGTCTTGCTAGGCAAACCAGGGTATGGTTGTGTCAAGTCCTGTGCTGGACGCTTTCCATCACTAATCTGTCGCACCGCCCCATGGTAGGACAGACCAGAGGGCAGTACTCTTAGAATTATTTGACGTGGGTTCTAGAATGATGTCGTTTGTGTTCTCTCAACTTTAGAGTATTTTGCAATGCGCCCACTAATTTATTTGCTTTCGCAACTTGTACGAGAGCATGTTCCCAGAAGCTTAAGGTCCAGGAATAATTTAGACGGGGGTCGCGAACTTGAAAATTAGCGGGGTTCATTAGGTCACAAAGTTTGAATTCTGTTGACAGCATAACGCATTTGTACCCCGTGAGGCCGCTCTCCAGCGGTTTACATTCTCCTATCGTTTGCCCAGGAAACGTGGGGAGCCATTTTTTGCGATAATTTCTTACGATGGAATCTAAGGTTTCAAGGCGAAAGATGTAGAAAATATTGACATCGTCAGCGATGAGAAAGGTGATGCCCTTTCAAGTGACATCGAAAACACCGTTAACGTACAAAAAAGAATGGCGGGGGGGGCAGAATGCCTCCCTGGATAACACCGACAAACATAAATCTAGGTTCAGATACGGGGTCGTTTACTTGAACCACGTGGTTTCTAAACAACCGATAGGATGAAACCTGTAATAGGATTTGATCATCGTCACCGTGGGATGCCACTTTATTCAGCAACTAAGGCTGAAAAAACTTTAACGGAAGCCTTCGTCATGTCTAAAATGATTACTATAACGTCCTTCCTTACTTCTCTTCCAGAGCTCAGGGCCCCAGTGATAGCGTTCACTTAGTCAGCCATCCAATAAGTACAGGATTTCCTATGATGGAGTGACCAAAAGCGTGTTTCATGTATGCAGAGGATGTTGTCAGATACGTTCATCGTGCGAAACATCAGACCAATTTTATGCCTATCTTCAGCCGATTGAGTAAATTCATGCTCCACAAAATTAAGAGGGGCTGATTACTCCATACCAAGGTCAGAAATTATAGATCTATATGCAACAGGAGTTCCGTGCGTCAGAATTACATATTTAGGTGGTGCTGACCTACTTGCGCATGTTCCGCTGTTGTTAGCAGAGATGTTTACATTCAAAAGGTACAAAAACCTCCCAAAGCACATAATTCAGCGCGGATCTCTCTAACCGCCATACTAAATTCATTTGTCCTAGGAGGGTAAAGAATTTTTTTTCAATCGGCAAACAGGAAGATGTCAACATGAAATAATGAATTTAGGGAATCATTAAATAGGATTTGAAAAATCCATGCTGTTTTATAATAGCGAAGCTAATGATGTTCCAGCCGCGTGTGCTTGCGACCGCAAGAGTTTGAAAAAGAATGTGAGGTTCAGCTTGATACGACGAAACCAGATAGGAAAATTTGCAGCAGATCGCATCGTTCTCTGCAGCTTGGGCCTGATGTTGGACGAAGAGATTTCCTTGTGAACGAACGTTGTACTTTTTCTATCACAACGCCATCAACTCAGAGCATTTTCGAGAAAGTTACCTGGCAGTACTCCAATTGCGGTCTACAATGTGACTTGTACAGCGTCGTCTTACATGTTAGCGTGCGGAATGTTTTAACAATGAGGCTGTAGGTGCTCTATGCGTTTGTAATTTGGCCAACCGCTTGTTCGCGGAATTTGAGTGAACAGGAGCACTGCAAGGCTAGATCTTTTACACACTGAGTGGTTAGAATTGGGGACCGTTTATAAAGAACCTCCCCGAGGGAACTTCACACTTATAGGCAAGAATAGCGCTTTTAATTGCAGAGAACTTCATCGCCCATTGCACACACCACTCGTCTAGTGAATTTAAATCCTCCATGACACTGGCCACGATTTAGCTTAAAGAAGATAGCTGCAAAAATAGACTATTTTGATGTCGTGGGTGAATAAGGAAGGTGTGCAGTGGCGTGTTGCTTGAAACATGTCCTTTAAGTAGAGCAGGAATAGTAAGGGGGCGGAGGGCACTACCTTGTATTACACCGCTCGTGATTGGCTGGGTTTGGGATGGGGTTCCGGTGATACTGACTACTTGAGAGCGATCAGACGCGTAGAAATTTAACCAAGAGTAGAGATGATCTATTAAACCATAGGAGTTGATCGTTGGTAGAACTCGTTCATGAGGCATGCCATCAAACGCATTGGTAAAAGAAAGTACGATTTTTATAATGGCCTTTTCTTTTGTCGACATTTGGAGTGCCCAGACCAAACTCGAAGTGGCCTGAAGTATAGGATCGGTGCTTAAGAAAACCATGCGGTTATGTACCAATTGATTCTTTGGTCGTGAGTTAGTCATAGCTTCTTTCCAGTCGGGCATCTTTGTTGGCCGTTCAAATGCGCGGTGCACAGCAACCGCTTGTATTCTTTGTATTTGTAAATAGTGGATGAAATTTAAGTGGAACAATTAGAAAATCCTTTCACAAATTAAGGATTTATTTGCAAATTTTGGAATATTGCGGTGTGCAAAATACGTCCCTTCCCGTGCCCAAACAACCCGCGGGTGGCCTAAAATTGCAAGTGCACATTTCATTTTTTCCATCGTTGCTTTAATAATGTGTTTGCAGGGTTAAAATATCTCTTCTGTGTAACCCTGAAATACCCCTGTCCTGAAGCGGATCTCGCAATAATCTTGATTTCATTCAACCACCCAGTGGTCACCATTACACGGATCAGCACGCGTGCAATACTGACAACACGGATATTTGACCGGTAGAATGAAAGGACAGCTGAAAGCCGTGGCAGGCTGACAGTATTTTGACAGGCTCGAGCGACCGGTGTGTGTGTGTGCAACTTGCAAGTGGAAGCCGCACCAGAATGTCAATGTGCGATTAAACAAGCCGTCCGAAGAACCTATCCGCCACATCCCGTACGCTTGGCAATATTATGCACCAGGGGCGATTAGCACATAACCCGCGCTTGTGCTGCAGTTAGCATCGTGCTGGCGGCCGTCTATTTCGTTCAGTTTTCACTAGTTCGGAGAGGCAACCTCTGAGGAAAAGAACGCAAGTCAGACGCGATCCAAAGAGTTATTTCAATATTTCGTGCTTTCAACCTTCTCTGTTAGTGCTGGTGAAATCAGTATTGGTCAATATACTTTTATTAAGGATAAGGCAGCTGGAAGAAACATAAGGAAAGAACACGACTCGAAGAAGTGGAAGGTGCTGTTTCCGTACTATCGGAATACTTCTGAAGGCTCGTCTTGCTTTTTTAGCCATTTTTGTCTTGGGCCAACTGAACTGTTCTGAACTGATATGATTTGGCCCGATTCTTGGCGGGCTCTTTGGTTGCGAACGCTGCTTGTCTTGCACCATAGGTTGTCGGTCGGGTTTCGCCCGGAGTGTACATTCCGGCTAGGGGATATCTTAACAGCACTCTGCGAACCTGATTAAATATGTCAGTTCTTAATGCGGTGCTGCAGACACTGAACTCTTTGAAGTTGGATGGATCGAATGCCGATGGGATTTCGCAAGGAGAACCGGAGAATTTGGAGACTGCTGTAAGTGTACCGACTTTTTGTTGCATCACATGTTTAGGAAAAGCTAAGAGTTTTTTGCTCACTGCCGACGATTGCCGTGAATCTTGGCCCTGTGGACACCCGCGAAAAACTAATTCCGACAATTGCAGGTAACTTGCCTTTTATCGCTTGTGGGATTTTTATTACTTGGACCTTGCACCATATGATTTAGGGCTCACTGAACGAGGAGGCAGTATCCAGAAGCCTTGAATCTAAAGCGAAGTGCACGAAACAGCGTAAGATTTCAACAGACAGGGCGTGATGGTGACGGAGTGACAGCGAATTGCCGTCCACCATAAAAATTCAGAGGTGTTTAAAATAAACGGTTGATGTCTTTATGGAGATTAAATGACGTCTGAGTAAGATATATAGCTTGTCACGTATTATATTCAGTTGATGGATGTTGGTAGCCTGACTTGTGTAACTTGGCAAACCGCTTCTTGACCCTTGCGTTGCCCGTTGCATGCGGTAAAATACAATATAGGGTGTAAGTCCCGTGGTCAAAAGGCATAAATCCACGTGGAAGAACGTCTACACAATAACCAGTTTATTAACGGTGCTTCTGAAGCGATAAGGTTTGCAATAAAATAAAGCGATAGAAAAACGTACTTTTTCCTAGCGTCAGACAAGGTAAGTGTATGCGGAGCAGGCAAGAAGTTTCAGAAGGACAACCTTGTGAAAAACATTCGGAAGTCTAATGTTCGACTCCACTTGCACTTCGTTGGGGCGTTGGTCCAGAAACACCTCAAGGATCCGCAGCTACACACATCTGCTTAAATACATTAGCATGCGGCCAGCCAAACTGAAACCTGAAGTGCTCTGCCCAACGGTCCAGCCTTTGTTGTCTACGATGGATGAGCTTTTCAGTCCTATCGCACACGACTTCACTAACCGAAGTTCGCCGGTGTCGCCCATCGCTGTCGCGTGTAAGCTTAAACAGTCTTTGACTGTTCCCTGAAGCGTCGCTTCCTCCGTCTCTTCGGCTACCTTAACCCACCAGTTTTCAGGGTCATTCTTAAAGCTTATCGTCCATTGACGCTGCAACTGTCGAAGCGCCTTATTCACCTCTTTGCAGTTTCGGAACTGACGTTTTTGCTCCATTAAACCCAACAACCATTGCGAGACTCAGCGTCTTTGATGAATGCTAGGTCTAGGACCGCAGGCGGAATTCGCTGCCAAATGCGTAGCCTGTTTAATTTGATCCCACTGCTCTCCTACACTGCTACTCTTCGCAGTTCTCAGTTCCTTGGTTAGTTTCTGTTCATAGCTTTTGCGAACAGCCGAGTCAGTCAGGCGCTAGACGGCCGGTTGGGATCGTGGCCTGCGTCGATGACCGTTGAGCTGAAGCAAAAGTTGCATTAAAAATTAACGAATGGCCCGAATCGACGTACGTGGTCCAGTATGATCTGCAGTTCTGGACAGAATTACGCCACAACGGTAGCTTACTCCAATATGGTCGATCTGATTCAGATCACCTGTCAAGTTAGAGTACCATGTCACTGCGAGGCGAACTGTATTGGGAATTCATACTAGATAGGAATCGTTTATCGTCTGCACAGAATTGGCGAATTCTATCCTCTTTATCTGCGCCCTCGTGCACAGGACTCCGATGCACTAGCTTTTCCAACTTGTGCTTTAAAGTCATCTGCTACCACTACAGTGTCAGAGCTCTTGCTCTTCCGAACAAGAGTGATGAGGTCATCCTAAAACTCGTCTTTCTCCATGTCAGTGCTGCAGTCTGTTGGAGCGTGTGCCAAGATAAATAAACTACGCTTAACACTACTATCGGGGGGGGGTGGCGATTTCGCGTTGGAGGTTTTTCGAACAACGAATGTTTATATATGTTAGGATAGATATTGATGACGGGGTCGTATATGAGTAAGACATCTGGTACTTCTAAGTGTGAGGAGTGACGTCTGAACAATAGCTTGTTTCATCTGCGCGAATTAAACGTAGTAGTAAACTACGCGTAGATGGTCACATTGATTGCGCATGAGCCTCGTTACCCATAACGGCTTATTGATGTTTTGCATCACCTTAAAAAATGAAGAAGCACATGAATGATGAGCAGCAAAGATGAGTGGTCAAACGTTGGATTGACAAAGTGTAACACAGTGTGGACTAAGATAAGCGTATCAACTGTTTTCAGCGTGTCGGGTTTGGTTCGAAGACTGATCCGACTTGCTGGCTGGTAGGACGCCTGAATGATATAAGAGTGGAACACATGAAAGTGCATCGGTGATGTATTTTCTATCCGATACCACTTGTTGTTAAAACACGTGCGTTTGTACGTTAGGCTGGTTCGTGTGTTGGCTTCAGCACACTTACTTATCCGCATTTGTAGTCACGTCGCTGTTCTTATGAAATATTCACATCTTTTTATTTATAAAACGTGTACTCTAGTGAAATGCAGCGGTCATGGGCATGCTTCTCTGTTTAAGTTGAATGGATGTAATCGATGGAGTATCATAGATAAGTGTCCGCATCTGACTAAGTCACGTTTTAATGCAAGCTTCAATCTAGCCTTCGAATCATGATTCCTTAAATGTTGCACTTCTCATGTGAAGCCGGGCCAAAGCGTGTTATGCTTTGACAAGTGATGACTCACTTTCGATTGGTGTATGATGCGCTGAAACAGCGAATTCGGGATTCGAGTAGAGTAAATGTAAAATTACTGCACTACTTGTTCGTTCAATATATTTTTTTTTCGCATTCAGGAAAGACGAATCAGCTCAAGCTGTGGTCAGCATTGGTAGGAATAGTCCCTTTGAAGTGAGAAGGCTGAAAGCAGCCCCTTTTAGATTGATCCCAATCACCAGTCGCTGTGTGCCATGAGACATGCAGGCTCATGGGTGACA
>LUCM01008565.1:0-73378 GCA_008360955.1 Fasciolopsis buskii
AGCATGAAATCCTCTTGTCTTCGGCCACTGCACTATTCAGAAGCAAGTAACTGGCAGCGAGTCGTTTTCCGAAGTGAGGTACATTACCTGATAATTGAGAAAGTGGGCGATGTGGTTGAATTTGTGTAGCATGACCAAGGAAACTGGAAAACCGCGCGGAAATGTTGAGATGAAAAAAGGAATGATATACTCTGTTTGGCTTTGTTATTTCAATGCCATTACTCAGTTAGTAACACACTCAGTAACGCTCTAAAACGACATTTCGACAGTAATTAATTTATAGTCATAAATGAAAAGCGACAATTGATGGTGCACCATGTGACAATTGTTTTATTCGCAGTCCAGAAATCCAATGAAAAATGCACTTGGTACACGTTGACCTTCATTCCGGTTGATTAAATTCCGCATACAATGAACGGCGTTGCCACTGGATACCGACGAGATATTTCATATGATTTAAGACAGTAATCATAATAATCCAAGGTGTGAAGATTAGTCAGATGGCTTTTATGTGGAGAGGCAACTGTTAAGCCGGCCATGCGACTACTCAGGAGGACTAGGAACTATACCATTAATCCATGCCATCATATCGAACGACAGCAGTAAGTAAATCGCTTCAATTGGTGACTGATACTATATGCCTCGAATAACACCTCAAGTTTCCAGCCTAATCTACTGGTCGTGTGAAATAAACAAGACAGTCGAACTTCGCGGAATTTTTAACAATTTGAGTTTCGATAGTATATGGAAAAACGGGCCATAAGCATAACGTTCCTGCGTATAAATTCTGTTGGAAGGCTTGTTTATAAAAAACGTGAAAAGTAGTCCGTTCTGAGGATTGCTCAGTGATTTCATCTTGCAGAATGGAATGCCAGCATCGTAGCACAGTTCGCAAGCCGTGAGTCTTGTTTAACCCTTATAGTACCCATGTATGTTTGTTGTCACTTGAGTGTAATTGCTTGAATAAACAGCGATATGTTTACGTTAGCACCTGAGGTTCAGTTCAGTTTTGCCCATACAACCTGTTCTGGTTTTGGTTGAGCCATATCATCTGCTGTCTCCATCACTCCGCCGGGTCCCGTGAACCCCATCCAGGTAGTCCAACTGAGCTTACACGAGTCAACCCACTAGTTAGATTTTTCATCCATTTTTCCCATATCGTCTACTGGACCCCTCGAACTATCTCCCACCGTTACTTGCCGCGACGAACCGAATACAATGAATCAGTTGTTCTGTGGGCATGCGCAAAGCACGCCCTAACCACCTAAACGTATTCTGGATCATTGCCTGTTCTAGTGACTGAATCCTAGGACCCAGTGCTTCATGCCAAACCTGCAAAGCATTGTGATAGAAATGTTCCTCATGAGGAATGTGACTCAACCATTGAAGTCTACTAAGTTTGATACGTTGATAAGAAATTACCTGAAACTGTACCAAGCGCTAGATTCCTAACCTCCACACTATTCATTACTTCGCTCTAATCTAATCCCAGTGATACTACAAAAACCATCGATAACCAAAAACCTCCAAGCAGCGAACACATTCACCACGCAAACTCCACTTTTCGAAAGCGTACAACAGAACTGAGCGCACTGCAACAGAGTACACATGACCACTCAATATCAATGAAATATCAACTCTGCCCCACAAATCTTTCAATCATGCGTAAGCCGCTCTCGTCTTGGATAGCCACGTGCTTATTTCTCCCACAGCACTGCCTCACAAAGTGGCAAGTGTAACCAACTTTCTCTGAATCCAAATAATCTTGCTTCATTCATTATTCAATGCCGTGGCAGTGATCCGGGAGACTAGACCAAGCGGTGATCAAAATGGACTAACCATTGTGTATCCCCAAAGATCAGAGATTGCATATTTCTCGGTAACTTTAATAGCAGATACCGACTAATATTCAATTGACACGGTTAGATACTCGACCTTTTGTGGGCTAATAGGGTATCGTGTCACGAGCATTACGGATCACAGCTGCTCTACATTCGTACTATGATTACGTGATAGATAAGTGACCGCAGTCTGAAAGGCGTCGCATAGCTCCCAGAGCCCGTCACAAGGCGGTGGGGGGGGGACATTGACAAATGCGACCGTCCCCGATACGTGGCTAAAGATTTAACTAGATCGGGTAGTAACGAGCAGGACGGCAGATGTTTATCTCCGCCACAGCTCTCAAGCTCAACACACGCGGTGAAGAAAATTGCCCGTTGTATCGGGATCAGAACCTTCTATTGCCGCGACGGTAAACACCTAGTCTATTTGACAATCACCACATGAACGCTAACTGTCTGTTAAAAACTTGAGACTTTGCGCAACACGAAGCCACGCCGTCCTAGACTGGAGCTAGCCTAATTCCTCAGATTCCCTGTTGGTCCCAGCACTTATGAAGCAGAAAGCTACATCCCAGTCCACAGTCTGCTTATTCGCCGCTTTCTTGTGGCTAGCAAAAGCAGCTACACGGATAAGACCGAAGAATGCTATTGAGATCAAGCCCTAAGATGGCCGGCGCCGGTTGAATGAACTGGGAATGTCACCAAAGAGGTCACAGGTTTGAATCCCAGATGTTTGCAGATGTTTGCGCAAAACGTGTCCCACCAACCTAAACCTATTCTGATTTAGCGCTTGCTACAGACAACCACAGGACCCAGTACCTTACGTCTAACCCCTGAGCTACTTGCAAAACTTTCCCGCCACATTCAACGAATACTGCGAAGACAACGGTGTTCGAATGCCGAAATTCTATCGGATCTGCTCTCGATAGCCATGTTACGGAGCCGCATAGCCGAACAGACCTCAACGTCGTGCATACCCGATCCTTGTTTCGATAACCGAATGTCAAGCAGACGTCACACCTGCCAATCGAATTTTCAACATGCACGAACACACTTCAGCTGACAAACAATCATCAGGTAAGATACAATTACCCACGCAATCAAACCTATCCACATCCTCTTATTCTTGCAATGCAACAACAAAGTTCGGCTTCGAGACAATTCGGCCCTGCGAAAGTATTTTACACTTTGAGGGTACAAACGCATTCCGAGCACCTACACCAATGTGCAAACGGACTAGAACCTGCAACCTACTTCATTATTAACTCAGTAGCACAACACAGTCCCCACACTCTAAGTGAGACAATTTAAATTCCTGGCAAATGTCACTATTCTTACATTTTGATGAGACGTCCAACTGGTCCAGTTATTTTGTTTTAGGAAAAACTGTCTTGTTTTCATGTATTCGTAATTACCTAGATGAATAAAGCGGGGAATAATAGCTCACTCTTAATGTGGACCGTAAACGTAAAACGAATCTAATTCGGATGGAGTCCACTTGCGGGCTTAACCGAAACGCCTACTGTGGTGGTCGGCCAAGCTGCTCCTCCATGTGTTTTGCTCAACGCGCCAGCCGACGCTTCTAGGTAAATCAATGAACAGTCGGATGCTGCAATCACTCCGCATACGATCTGGCTTTCGTGGACCAACACTTCCCATCAGCCGGTAAAGGTTGCGGCTATTTCCGATAGCCACAGCCTCTAGCATTTCTATGCACTTCTCGTCGTGATTTCCCGGGCCTTTGGCCAGTTGACACCTTAGGGAATTGCACGTCTCATTATATGTGGCATCCGAGATGTGCGGATCTGCAAGTACCCAACAAAACAATTGAAGTCGTTGATGCATTCCTTTTCCAAGTTTTATACGGCATAGACTCCTGCGTGTCAGTCCGCACTGAGCACACGGCTTCTTGGTCGACTTTCAATATTCTCTCTAAACATGAAGAACGTTGCCTAGAATCAGCTGTAGAGGACTCGCGGTTTTCGAAATGGTTTGACCCAGACTAGTCGTGAACAAAAATGAACACGAACCAAAGGATGATGGGTCCACAAGCGTGGACCAGATCGACCGGCGAATTTCGATTGGCTCACACCAGCATTGACAAACGGCAATCTGTTCGATTTCATTCCAACTGTATGAAAGTGGAGAGCGACAGGTGATCTCACGTCGCTTTTCATGACAAAGATTGTTTTCCAGAAATAGCCGTTGGTCGATACTTGGATGAGACGATCTCTGCTGACAGTGGGATGACTGGGGACAAAAATTTGACTTTCGATGCACCGTCTGATCTCCGATAAGTGGTCAAGTGAGCGTTAGACGGCCCAGCAACGACCACAAACTGTTAAATGCTCACTCCGGAGGAATCGGAAGTAACCTGCGGGTAGAACCTAACCGTGACCTCGGGGACAACTGCAACCAGTAGGTGCATACATAGATGCTTCAGTGGATTGCTGTTAACACAGAAAATCGTTCAGCCCAACTGCACAAATGATTGCTGACTGGGATTTAGTTTAACAGTACATACCCGGCTCGCACATAGCGACCCCGACGCCGACCAGATCACAAGCGCTCGGCATTCGGACTTACGACTACCACATCCGAAAGCCAGAACCTAATTTGCTTGATCATCCACAGTCAAGCGCGTGGAACTTGAATAAACCTAAATGAACTGAAAACTAAGGTCCAAACAATGTCTCAAATTACTTCCAGTCTTACCATCAAATAAATTTATGGACATGGAATTATTTACAGCACCTTCCGTGATTCCCCTATCCGAAAAACGAAGGATGATAAGGTTCCCTGTGGAAAGGGTACCGAATACGTTTGAACAAGCGACGCTTCACAAGTGCTCGCACCGTAGAACGGACTCCTCATTGGGAATCCTAACCGAGGCCTTCGACTCAAAAGCCTCGTTCACAAGGCAGTGGAGCGGTAGCCCATCTTGGGAACCGAGAACAGCATGCATTACGCTACCGATCCTGGGCGAAGTACTGAGCAGCGCAGTCCCGATTGGTGTGGTCGAAGACCGACCCAGTATGGAATTTACTGTCCAACGAGATTCGTGGACGAATACTGTTAGCTTATCTTGCCACCGACCGAAACGATTACGGATTTCAACTAAAGCCTAACAGAAACCTGCCTGAAAGGCAGCGGCTGACTCCGCGAAAGCTCATTTTCTCGATACCATTCGTTTTGCACTGAGTTGCTAGCTTAATCTCTGACCTGGAAGATCAAGAGGCTGAATCGTTAGCCCTCAACCTACTGATCCTCCAGGCCTGGTTGAACCGTCAGTTAAGCCATTCTGCAAAACTCGTTAGGTTATTGAGACATGTCAGCCGTCACACCACAAGTAGTTTCACTGTGATCGTACAACCCGGCTACGTCGCCACTGAAGCAATTTTCGTCATAAGTGTCGGCGGTCGGGAAGCCGCGATAAACAGCAGGTATACTAAGAAAAACCGCCAACGCACGTAACTGATGCACTGCACAACTCAATGCAGCGGCAACTTACGAAACCGATCTGATGGGGGCACGTAATGAAATAAAAGTGATTGTGGGTTAATCGGACAGACCACATTAGGAGAAAAAGATTGCTATGGTCAGTCAACGACGTGGTGGACAGATTAGCCGTCCGATGTGACGCATGCTTTTTCCCTGCTTTTCCCCTTGGCCCATAATCCACTCAAAAATAGGTCGAAATCCTCGATGCTAACCACATGAAGTTTGCGTACAAATCTACATGAATGCATATGTCCCTGTATGGATGCAATGCAGGACAGTCTGCTGGTGCACCAGTTACTAGTGAGTCAATGTCTCATGTAATTGGCGAATAAAACGACAAAGAAACGTGAATGGGCAGTTTAGACAGAAGTATCCCCGACTGCTGAAAAATTCACGCGGTAATTGATGAGATTTAAAACTGCAAAGTACCTCTCGCGACAGCCGATAGTTATTACACCATTAGTTTGAGGAGTCCATAGAACACGACTTGGGCACGGAAGTCATCACTCATTACGTCAATTTAGGCACAAGCAGAGCTAGATCAAGAACTCCCACGTTCTATGAGTCGCTCTAAAAAATTTTTAACGGCAAAACAGTTCGACAACACCAGAAGAAAACAGCGTGCTAAGCTAACTGACAAAAATGTACATATCTAGTGGTACGGTATAAAAAGTAATCATCGTTCAGCATTAAACAGCAAGGCAAGCCTAACTGCTTACTGTCGACGCCTTTTCCCCAGAGTTACATGCTACTGTAGAAAGAGTGGAACTACTCAGGCAGGAAAAGATAAGAATGCTGAAATAGCCAACAGGCGAAACAGTCTAACTGTACAAACGTACGTTTTCAATCATTCTGATTCGATGGAAAATGACAACACGATCGCCACTGTTCACGGTTCACTGTCATATCCTTCAGTGTCTCCAGCCAGCTAGTTGATGGGTCTATTGGACCCTAACCACAGAGACGGGAGACACTTACTTTACCGAAGTTCGCTGTACGGTTTTTTATTTCGTTTCCAAGTTACGGACCAAAACCTGCCATAATAAACACCCACTAACGAAGATACCTTCAATGCAGTTAGACACCAAATTCAACATCTCGCAATCAAGGACTTACGTATCATCCGCTGGAGTTTTTAACTGGCCGCTTCCTTGGAACCAATTTCCCATAGCAGGTCCTAACTTTCGCGACTCGTACGGCTGTCTACTAACAGCAAGGCTAGAAGGCGTCAGTGGATTCACAGGCGGTGCTGGTTTCCGCTCTAAAAAGAAATGTGCACATAAGTTGAAAAAGCATACTTGTTTCCGAGGTTGGTTGCATATGCGACCATCGCGATTTATCATCATTCAGGCGACGGGAAGGTACTTCTGCTTTCATGGGGTTTGCCTGAGCTGGGTCTTTTTTCCAACCCCGAGCCCGCAGTTCACATAGCTCTTGAATCTTGTACTGCTGATGAGCAGGCACTTTGTCCGATTTCGAACAGGCATTCAACTTAGCAAAACACTCGTCCAGCGAAGACTTAGCTTGTTGTTCAAGTTCTGGCCCACACGTTTGCAACAATGTTATTAATGAGGTCAGAGATTCGGGGGCCGTAGAATCTTTAAGCTTGCGCAAACACTGAACCATCGATTTCACCGAAAACAATCGGCAAAGATAGAGCTCGGCCAGAAATGTTATATTTCCATAATAGGCTTCAGTTTTTTTAAGTATATTCGTGTCGCGGTCTTCTCGTAATATCTTCTTGATGGATTCATCTTTAGCGGCCTCAATTTTTGAATCAATAATGGCATTTAGTTCAGTAATCAAAGCCTTTGGAGATTAGAAGATAACCGATGAAAACATACATCAAGAGGTGTATTAAACAGTTCCTGAGACTGTTGAATAACTAGTACTTCCAGATTCTCCGAACCCTGGACATTAAACTAACGCAAGTAAGCAGAACCAATATAACTTACTCCTTTTAGCTGTTTGCACAAATTCGCGAACGCTTTGCTGTACTTAGATTGGTAGATGGCCTGAACAATAACTTATGACTTGCCATAACATACTTTTTGAAAAACAAGTCCGGAGAGAAGCTGCAAATCTTCCGGGGAGCTGAAGTTTATCTTGCGTATATCTTCAACTGTCTCGCTGAGGTTAGCGTCCGAAAGCCGATTTAGTATCACATTTAGTTCAGTTGAGAGTTGCTTTCGGTCCGCGCCCCCATCCGCGTCTTTCTTCTTCAATCTTGAGGGAACAAATGCCCCTTCAACTCTCTTCACTATTATCGTTGTATTTAATCTGATGACCCGCTGGCCGGGTCGATTAACAGCTCGATGGCCCTGGAAGTAACGAAACGCACTAAAAACGAAACTTACTTTTTGAAGACGGTTTGGAAGGATCAATGGGATATGCTACTTTCATTAAAATTACTGAACCAATTCTTACTTGAAAATCTTCCGGAGGACACTGGGTTATGGGAGAATCCTTGCATTTTAATAGAAATTCCCGACTGTATATTCTCCGACCAACATCGTAATCCTCTCCCTCGTCACTCACTGCACTGGATTCCACATCCGTGGTTTCCCCAAGAAGACGAGCTACTTTCGAATCTGCGGCGGCGAGTTCCATGCTGGACACGGGAACCTCTAAATCCTCTTGGCCTTCTTGGACATCTTGCGATTCGTCCAAATCTTCCAGAGCCTCTTTTGTAACCACATCCTCTTTAGCTATCTTGTCCTGCAGCTCTTCCAGTGGGATCAGCGGTCTGTGCACAGGCGGTCTTTCTGTTGTGTGATCACCTGCGCTCTTTGAGGGTGGTGACTCCCCAGGAGCCACTGGTGCTGGGGGAAGTACTCCGTCAGAGACCTCAACTCCTTTGGCAGCCTCAAAAAGGTTAAGAGGTGTCAGTGTAGTTGGGTTGAAAATAGCCAGTATTTTCTTCTCACGTCCGCCAGTCTTAGTATCGGATACGGGTACGGATCTCGCCTGAGGCACTGGCTGGGGGTGAACAGGTTGCAAACCCATTTGGTAACCCAACTGCGATGGGTTTTGCGAGGGTATATGCGGAGGAACTGTTTGCAGCGGGGTGGGTAAAGGCTCTGGGGGGTTCGTATATCCATAATAGAATGGGGGGACGGAAGGGCGCATCAACATGGGAATACCGCTGGTCATGTAAAGGTCGACAAAGGACATTGGTTGGTGCGGCAGAGGAACTGTATCTGCAACGAACTCGGTAGGCGCAAAAGGAAGAGTACCTTGAAAGGCTGTTTGGTTCGGCTGCAAGGAACAGTAAGGAAAACCAATTATTATTTAGAAGCAGTTGATCAAATAATAACGGAAAAATGTCTTACGGTCCTATGACAGCTTGGGCCAAAAGTAGCTGACGGTCTCATACAGGTCTGCATGAAAGACGAGAGTAAAAATCACCGGCCGAGGAGTCAAAAACTTACGTAGTAGGACCCCGCCTAAATCAATCAGACCATGAGTGCATAAACATGTGACCTACCATTATGTGATCTGCAGGACGTGGATTTCTGCATGCCGAAAGTGAGTGCGGTCATAAGAAATAAAACTTACGGTTGAACATTAAACGGAATGGGGTGACTCAATTGTTGTTGATCTCCCATCGGACGAATACAAGCGAGACGAAGAACGTGATTGAGGGCAGTGCGACCACCCTAACCACGGAACCCAAGAGACGTGGATATCAGGCGACTAAAACAAGCGACCTCCTCCACCGCAATATATGCGTCACAAACTTCGAGGTGTAACTGCAGACAGCGATCATTGCAAACCGAAATTCTTCTGCTTGTTTATTTTGGCGGCAATTCGAAACAGTGCGCTATGACCCTATTTCGTCCTAGTTACAGCACTTGACGCTTGAAACAACGACAGCCCAGTTTTTCCCATTTTAACTGCATTATTCCGCCATGCTTTGACTGATGTGTAATTCTTATGCGGCAAGTGATGGGCCGTTCCACTTCGGAGGCAACGGTAGGGGGTCAAAAACGATGAGAGCTAGAACGGCATGAAAAAGCTCCAGCGCAAGCAATACTATGCCTGAATAAATTAGATAGAAGGTAAGGAATTGAAGGAGGAAACAGTTCGAACTTACCAAAGACGAGGGAAAAATACATTACGCAGAGTTCAGATGGCGGCGGGAAATGTTGCAGCATTCGGCATTAAGCTGACTTCTATTTGGAACTGGGACCTTTCCTCCCTCAGCATGTCCCGCGCGTTACTGGTTTTGTGGGAGAACAATGCTGACTTCAGTTTCTTTAGCTTAAGCAATTGTTTCTTTAGAGTTACATTGTCGTCATGCCCCAAAACTGGATTTTTTGGGCGGTATATACCTCTCGGTGGTCTACGCAATTGAGTAAAGTTCAGCTGAAATCGCCTGAGGTTAAAGAAACATACCCGAGGTGCTGTGATCCACTCACCTCTTACCGCACTGCGAGTTCCGCGCACACCTTGACCACATTCGAAACTTACGACACGCCGCCTCGGTGAGCGCCACAACTCGGGCTCTGTGTGATGTCAGATCCAAAATGCACGCGTTTGACACTCCGTCTGTCTTATTCCCGTCTTCACGTCTGGCGAACGTTGGTCACGCACGCGAAATAGATTATTACATTTGGTGAGCCTGCTCCTGTATATTCCCCGCATATTATAATCGTTGTCTTTGTTAGCGCGTTTGCAGCTTTATCTCGCAAAATGTTCTAGCAGACGTATGTTCAACTGAATTCACATGTTGCCTTTATTGCCCAGCAACTCAAGTATTTGAATATGCAGACGACGGGTGCCATACGAACCACAGGAAGACAAAAGAATCTGTCCCCGTAAAATCTGATCTTCTTGGGTGCCTTTGAGTTCCGCCTCGAAGAGGTGCACGTACCAAGCTATTGGCTGAGGTACAGACTGATATCAGCACGTCCGAGGACTGTGAATATGCAGCCCGCGATATTACAACGCGCCCGAATTACTTGAACCCTAACGACGCTCTCCGTGGAGCGTTTGTGAGGCGGTCGGCAGTGTCCGAAGAGAACAGCATTCACGGACTCTCAGGAATATAGTTTGATAACGTAATTCCTTTCGGCTTCTACGAAGAATGGGACAATCATTTGATCCGACCGCCACGGTAACAAAGATTTTCCCCATATATGCAAAGCTTTTTAGTGATGTTCATGCACGGACAGAACTTAGAACAGTGCGCTGAGGCTGGAGATAAGTCTTCTGGGCAAGCCCAGGCATTTGTCTCTCAGGCACCGAGCTTGGCCGCGAATAACCCCCTCGTGCCATCTGCTCCTTTGACCCATTCTGTTGACCTTTAGTCGGAGGATGGCGGCGAAAAAGCCGACATCCAGATGTGGTGCAAATCGGTTCCACTTTTGAAGCAGCACGTCCAGCAGCAAGAGACCGCCATCAACAGCCCGATCAATTACCCCTTGGACTGAAGTCAGATTACGGGCTGTTATTGCCATCGTCTTTCCAACACTCAGTTGTGCATTTGCGGACAGCCATGCGACCTCCACAACATCTAGGGAAACCGATACACCTGTGGGTAATGCCCATCGATCCACGGGCATTTAAGTATCCAGATGCCTGATGCACGTATTCGTCCTACTGGCACAATCTGTGCGTGCTGCTGGGCCAAGTGTTTGCAAAGAAAACTTTCCGCCATTATTTCGCAGCAAACATCTGATTGGTCTAATTAATCCTCACCAAACAGTGAGAATGCAGTGCGCAGTCGTTATCTGTCGTGAATGCACAAACCTTCGTTGTGTAGGTGGGTAATTCATTTTCCGTAATATATCAGCGCACAAGACGGATATAAATGCACCGACTCAGAGAAGCAATTGACTTGGATCGATTTGAAGGGGATTTCATGCCATACCTAAAGCGACACGATGATCGGATGCGAACGCCAAGAAACAAACGCCCCGGCCTTTGCCCATCCTAAGTGGCATTTGCCAATAAGAGTTAATTTTGCAAAGCTACACCGAGACCACCTAAATTCATAGACCCCTCCGATTTTCAAGGGCGTGAATGGAAGCAGCCTCTGGCACTGTTAAAATCTCCTGAACATCAAAGTAATTGATATTTATGGCTTGTGCTTTAGTTTCTCCTTCCACTTCCCATTTTGTTTTCGCTCCGCAAACGAAACCCAACATGTCTAGAATCTCGGCTGATGCATGCGGGCTATGGGAAGATCCGACGCACGCTGTGTCGAGTACGTCATCCTTCGTGCATCATGAGCACCAGAGAAGATCGTCGTTGTGTATGCAAATGTGCTGCGTCGGCTGAGCAGATTAAAGCAGCGGCTTGATCGATTAGAATGCTTCAGTCACCATTGATAACTACCGACCATTCTCCCTTTGTGAATTACGCAATCTCTGAGGCTACTGCATTGGACAGATCTGCATAGTGAAATTAGTCAGCAGCTGGTACGCACTTTTTGTCGTTAAAAATGCTGTAGTTCAGCTGCATAACTACTTGCAGTGACGCTGCTTCTCTTTATGTGTGGTCTTTGATGGCTAGATTGCTAGCTGCGGATATAACAAATGTGGCAAATCACTCTACGGCGCACGACAAAATGGCGCTCAAAAAAAAGTGGAGCAGATAATCGTTACTAAGTCGCTATCATGTCTACTCGAACTTAACAGAATGACGTAGGAGCTGCTCTGCGACAGGAAAATTTTAAGAATGTCTCTGCGCCAGCCGAAGAAGGGGTTGTTGGCGCACGGTTGCAAGACACGAAGAGAAGTATCAGGAGATTATCAGCAACGGTAATACACATCAATCTTAAACGGAAAGTGGTACCATGTCACAGGATGCGACCGAGGAAACAAAGGACGTGGATTTGGAAACCGTTGAGCGGTAACAGGAAACTTGCTTTTGAAGGCAGACGTACTGCTCCGTTGCGCGTTGCACCAAGTGACGCAGGTATATCGTGGAAGAAAGGAAAGACCCAATGGCTTGCAATATGTTCTTTGCGCCACGGCTGCGCCACGCGAGCACCACATAAGATGCCCATATTTAGACGCAATAGCGGGCGCACCGGGTATTGCCTTCGCATTTCCTTAGAAAGCGCTGGTTACTAACAGTCCTTTTAACTACCGTGGTATAAAAATGCTGGCCGGACTGATTCACGCAGATGCGCCGGAATGTTCTTCTGAATATTCCGTAATTTTTGGGGTTTAATTGTTGGAATGAGCTGGTTTCAGTAAATATATTATTTCCATGCTGAGGCGCTTTTAGTATCCACGGTAGATAATGAAACGCCACTAAGGCTCCGCAATCTACGGCAGTTAACTTCATTGTCGCCACTACGCAGAAAAAAACTATGATTGACTTTATCCCAATCGGTATTATTGGTACGGTGCTGCTAGAATCCCTTTGGGATGATTTCATCCGTTTCGGACTGACCTTAGTGAAAAAGAGGTAAATGGGAATTCAAAGCACCTCACAAACCTAATATTTTCCGAAGCCTTGGGACGTTGCTCGGGGCGAGCTCAACTGCGTAAGTTTCCAATAGAAATTTGTGTTTATGTGGGCCTAGGGAGTGCCATTCGAGGGCAGTTTTCTGAGTTATAGCAACCACCAAACGCTAAAAAACGGCAACCGCATTTTGACGGTATCACGGTTTTCTGTTTAGAAAATATGCAGCCGTAGCCCATGATCGCGAGGGTTACAGAGCCACTCTGCACAACGTGTCCGACCGTTGGGCTCTATTGCGGGAAATGCAAACTCTTTTCAGTCTCAGGTTTTGTGGACAAACGCACATGTGAACCAAATATGGCAGTCAGAAACAGCATAAAGTTGGCGCCAAATCTGTGGTTTGTATCACTTCTCCCGCTACTAATTGTGATTCACTGAGGGAGTCTTATTCGTCAGCTGAAGGGACCGACGGAATACCTTGGCTATGGCTGTTATAAGCAACGAGGATGTTACTGGAATAGACGGAAAATTTTCCCCTGCGTAATTTGAAAATTCCCAATGATACCCCATTTCGTTCACCGAGACATCCTAAGCAGCATATGGGCGTTAGTTCCTTTGTTTCCTTGATCACAACTACGATAATTACTTTTTCACTGACCTATATGCGTTCGGTATGTCCAGGAGTGGTGAGCAATTTGCATGCGCTTCGTTTCCACAGCAGACCTTTGAATCTTTTACACTTACGTCGATCAGAATTGGACACGCTTGGTGGGACAACTGTTGCTTGCGTCGATGGCACACCCTCGGATTTGTAACGGTTGCCTTCCACGTCAACAACGCGGACCAATGGAAAGCCACGGAATCTCACCCTTTTGGAGCCGGTATAATTGGAATATTTATCTCTCAATGATATGGATTGACATTTTATAATGCTGTCTTTGCCCACGTGTACACTGTCACTCATGTGCGTGGAATTTGCAGCGATTCGGTAGCATCTGTTTATGTTAGTTTACTAATACTGCTTATTCCATCAATGCCCCAATTTGTTCACCAGGGCTTGCCTCATGCCACAGTGTTCCATATAGCTTTGTGTGCCCCGTTTATGTTTTTCTGATACTGTTTCTAAAATTTAGCCACCGGGTGACCAAAAAGCCGACACAACAGTTGCAGTGCCGCATTTATAGATCCCCCTCGATAGACTGTTTACCTAAGTACACGGTTTCTGTTGACGTGGGTAATCCACAAATGGCGCCCCCTTGACGCGAATGTCCGTTCATCGGCACAAATATGGTGTTAGTGAGCACTTTTGTGCCAGTGTACTCACTGTGGGAGGAAAGTCAGCTCGCACGATGCGCCTGCTAAACGGCGTGGCACACGTGAAATGCGTAACGCACCCGTTGGTTCTCTTCGCCCACTCTCTGCTGTCTAGCCACCTGTGCGTATTTGTTGTAGGCGGTGGGAGAGATGCGGTCCTCCCTCGTTAATATAAATCAACTTAAGATGGGATTTTTCTGCTTTCGATTTAAATGTCACAATTTTCACAATACGTATACGTCTGAAGTAACTTCTTTCAGCAATTCGTAACCATGCTTTTAACGTGCAGCTTACTTGGGGGAATTTCAAGGGGAACCGGATTAGTAATACAAAAAATATGGATAAAGAAAGGGCCTGTGTTGTTGCATGCCTAACCAAGAGTTCACCAACCTGGCTTGCCACTTAAAATAAAATAAAATCATGAATAAATATACAAAAATACATAAATCCCCATAAATCCATAGATGCGCTGAGGAAATTAGCATATCTTATAGTTCCCTTGCGGGTTGTAACCAGTAGATAATAGTCCACCATAATGCAACTAGTCGAGTAAAAGAAAACTGTAGCCGTAATACACCCTAGCCAATATAACACTGAAGAACCATTAAAGTACCAGGATATGTGGAAGTATACTTCTTTTATGGCTGTACTTCAGTGTAACTTGAACAAAAAGTGAGCGCAAAAACGTTTGAAATTTCCTGTCATGCTAAAATGCCCCACGGAGAGTGTTATAGTTCCGAAGAAATTACAGTGTGAAGCCTAAACTTAGGAACGGTAACACAACTGACGGCCAGTCACAAAGGACACCAAAAATGACGGTGAGCGAGGATCGACTCACCTAGGCAAAGCGGCTTTGTTTCAGAACAAGTGAAAATTAACGAACATTTTAATAATACCCAGTTAAATTTGGGTGATAATGTGTTGTTCTCAGAAATCTCAAATGCTTGCTTTGCCGCTCATCTCCAGCCCAGACGGTATCGGCTGCAGATAGTAAACTTTGTGCTGTTTGGGTAGGTGTTTACTAATGAAGATATCTTGCTTCCATTAAGAGATAATAATCAGGGTTGAGCACTGGTCGGAATGTTTTAGCAGTAAGATGATCATGTTTTTTATCAAAGTTGATCTCACCTTGGAGTCATTTGTGCGCGCTTAAAAAAATTACTTATATTCTTCTCAAGACAGCTAAGAAAATGGTGAAAAGCGGTGAGATAATCCGGTACCACAATGCGGAAGAAAGTAGAATGCCCAAAAGCCTTCGGTTAATTTAATATTGTGCATCTAAATATTTGTTGCTTTTCAAACCAAAGACGACCGCTACTATTACACTAAAGAATTGACTCCTAAAAAGCATGCAGTTTTTGGAGGAAGTCAAGTACATGCAAATATGAATACGGCAGCTTGAGCCCATCATAAACTTGTAGGATGTGAACCCTTTTCTTCACTCACGACGCCCATTATTACAGATGTTTTGTGATCATTTACTCGGATGCAACATATCTGGGCGGCTGTGGCTTGGGTGTTGGATGACAGTCGTAAATAGTACCAGGAGTCTGTCAGCCATCCTTCCTCTTTACTACAATGGAAGCCGCCCACGTTGAAAAATCTTTTTCTGCGATTCCATTTCGCTTGTCACTATAGAACGACCTTCTCTTTGACCTTACGATATGGCTCATTGCTTCAGGATTGATGGATCACCATCAACTCCTACTATATCCGCATCTACTCGCATGCTGTCTTTGCTGTAACAAGCTGTGTCATAAAACTTTGAACTTCTGGCTTATCTGGAGTAACGCTAGATGTCGCCTGAAGTGGAGGGACCCAGAAAAAGCAGGGCGTTTAATCCCAAGGTAGATCAAGTATCGTCTAAGACCAATAAGCAAAATCGTACCGAAGCGATGGGTTGACTAAGTGGCTTGAGGAAGTAATCGGCAGCGAAATACATGAGCACAGCAGTGAGCTTCCTGTTAAAACATTTCAGCGGGCCAACTGAAGTACTTACTTTGGAAGAGCCGACTTCTTTTAAATAATAAACCAACATCGAAACCCGGGAAAAAACGGCGGTTTTGTGGAGCAATGAACCCGACGCAGTCAAAGCCTTCATTGGTAGCAAACGGGTGACACTTTTCGCAATGCCGGAATTCCCAGTCTTTACACTGCGCTTGGACTCACAGAAAACTACTCCACTGTGGTCAGTATTTCGGCACGAATAAAACAGAATTATCGAGTTCCCATGTGAAGCGCTGATGTAATTCACCGCAGAAAGAGTGGTGGCTCTTAGGCCTGACTTCTCTTTCTGGAATTTTTCTAGCAGGCTACTGCCAAAGGAACAGGACTAAGCCTTTCAGAGATGAACAATGAGATACTTGGCTGAAGCCTAGTAGACATCATCCAGTTGTTTTCAAATTGTTCGACTCTCGGCCAATGTTACGGCCGAAATGAGCAGTAGTTTTACATGAACCCAGAGCATTAGAATGCTGCAGTCAGCGGGCCAAGTAATCAGATCCACAGGTAGCTCCCAAGGTTTCCCTTCAACGATCATGTCCACAGTGATAAGATAGATTCACGAACCGTCATGCTGAGGATACCTTCCTTTGTTCAAAAGCCCACTGCAACTGAGCAGCATTAATTCCCTTATATCGAAAAGGGCCGGCGCTCTAAATGTCGGGATTGTAAGTTTCTTCATAAGCGGAAATAATAAACGATCGGTGACAGTGGATAAAATCGTCCTTTGGCTCTCTTTCCTAACGCTTCCCTCCATGATGCACCTTAGTCCCATCTGTTTAGTGTTGTCTTTGATATCGGTCACACTAGAGTTCGGGTATGGGTGGTTCGTAGTTGTCAGCTTTATCACACAACTTCAGTTGCCGTCCTTTAACTTCGAGCCGGAGTATGAAACTTGGCCATCCCTACTAACGAAGAAATGAGAATACTTAGCATTAACTGGACTCAGTTTGATTAAAGATGCGCGGTTGAAGACAACAAGAAGACCACAGAGGCTAGATATCAGGTTTGAGGGTTATTCAAATTTAACGCACTTGTATATGAAGTAAGGAATCTGTTGACTGGTGGACCACATTCAACTCAGTAGTGTTCAAGTAATGTTTGGATTTGGCCGCCAGCTTTCGCCGAGGTTCTTATTGGCTAGCTGTCTACGCAGGCTTGGTCGTAGGTCTACTCCATCGTGTCGCATGATCAGCAGTTACATGCTCCAAATCCTCCCAAAATGAAACCGTGCTGGTCAAAATTCAACCTCCCAAGGGAACCCAAATCTGGTCGATCTTGCCGCAAGTCATCTACGTCAAACTCAGTTTGAGACCTGCAGCGGGATCGAGTTTGACTTGCGGCAATTCATTTAGACTAGCCGAAAGTGTGGGACAAAGTTCGGCGAATTGTCTGCCGTAGGATAATACAGAAATCTTTATCTACGCCGTTTCATGGCCTTTCTCTGTTGGTCGGAGACAGTGGTTAGGAGCACAAAAAGTCAGGTTTTATTGAATTTAAGGCGTGCATGTTGGGATTATAATCCGCCCCTTTCGGGAGTAGGAAAGCCATCTGGTTGATCCTGCTGAAAAAACCGTCTGGGGCACTGGGAAGGATAACGGAACAGACAGAAAATATAAATGACAAATCTAGGTGCATACACTTCTTTGGCGCCTAAGAATACGTCCCGTCGACCGGATGATTTGTTCACGTCCAAGCAAGCCGGATTAACTCGGTACTCAGAGGGGCTGAAAGTCTTGGCTGACGGAAAAGCGGATGGATTACCGGGGTTTCTCGTTGGGTGGGAATTGGAGAATAACTAGAAAGTTAACACCTTGGATTTCTGATGTGGCTAGCCATCAGACATAACAAACGGATTACAAGTGGCAGATAACCCGAAAATCCAAATCTATTTGGAGTAGCTGTAAGATGGTCAAAATTTTCGTCTTTCAATAATGGATATAGAATCGCTGTCTGACTGATTCACGCCCACAGCCTTGTACCGAGGAAACCGATTCTCTTTTGGCCGATGACTGGCAAAGTGTCCCTGACCGTGCAGTATGGTGGTGGCTTGGGAAACGTGCGACAAGCACTGGCGGCGAAATGCTGATAATTCCAACAGAGCAACAAAGTTACATTTGCTGACGAGTCCCAGGTGACTCCGATTTCCCAAGTATAAAAATGTGCAAAAAATGAGTCATCCCACGAAAATTAGGGCCCTAGAAATGGGCAGACGGGAAACCATCAAGAATGGTAATAACCACCTCAAATAAAATAAACTTTGGAGCCTACGAAACCAATTCATCACAGTTGGTCATACAGCGTGAACATTCCTTCCTCATGCTGCATGAAGGCTCTAGCTAGAATTAATGAAATGTGCAATTTCACAAAGGTCCGCTGAGCTAAGACAGGCTGAGTGGCAGCTTTTGAGTGTGTGGGCCCAAGGAATTGAAAGTAAGGTTATGATCTTTTTGTGGTCGCCATCTCAGTCCGGAAGAGCGACTGGTGGACCAACTAAAGTAGCTCCGTTGAAAATAAAGTAATTAATTGTTCATGTACATGCCGCGTGGTATAAGAAGTCAAAAGAAATTTGCATCCAAAATAGTTAGGCGACGAGTAAAATCCTTGGAAATAAATAATGGAAATGCAAATACACGATAACCATTTCAGCCGCAAGGTTGTTCCTGTCGATTCTCTAATGGTGCAGATTCATTCTATTGCTGTCCATTTCTGGATTGCGGCTTTTATCTTTCTTTCTCACTGTTTCCTGTGCGGTAAGGTACCCAAGAACGTGATTATTGTAATTTTGTTCTTTAGCTGCCAAGGTAGGTGATCCCACACCAAGCAATAGCAGTGCGGCAATTAATACTAATTTTGTAGGCTTGACGGTTCAGCCTTTTGTTTGCAAATATTGATGCGGGATACAAAAACAACTTGTCAGTTTTAAGATTTTCCGACATGTGACAGCCACGCTCTCAGGGGGCCCCGACTTATTATCTCCACTGCCAGCTGAAGCGAAACGATATTTTTCCGATACAGACAAAAGAGACAAAAGCAGAAGGGGGTGAAGTTTGGGGAGTAATTTGGGAACCTACACAGCCACCCCGGGAGAAAAGCAGACCAAACTACCCCCATGCGAAACGAAACTATAGTTTACATTAGCTTACCTTAAGCTCAGTAAAGCAAGCGCTAGCGAAACGTGTAATTCAGTCTACTGTGATGTAACTTAGATGTAAAATTTTAAGCAAAACTACATTTGAAAATGAGGGCAATCTGTTGAATGTTGGTCAAGTTTAAGGCACACAGCCCGATAGTACGCTCCGTAGGGCAGACTGCTTTGGAACACTGGTTTTCTGAAATGGCCACATTCTGTTCAAACGAGTCACGTTACTTGGCACTTTTACGGCATTTTTGCAGTCTTCATTGCGCTGTCAAATTACTATCGACAGTTGTCTGTGCAGTTTTGGTTGAACCGTAGGGTCCGTATTAATTTCCGCCCTTCGTGAATTTTCGGTCATATGCTTTCAGTTGGTCAGTGGCGTCATCCTCATGGCAATTTTTTTCATAAAATGCTTGTCGGTATGCAATGCAAAACTAAACTGCATCTATTCTGGCCGCTCCCGAAAATCTCGGAAATCCAGCGCCGGATGTTTTGACCTAATCATCCATCAGAAGATGACGTTGCCAACAACTTCGGTAAGTTCTACAGCATACAAGGGGAACAAGCAGCTTTAGAAGATTTGGATGATCCACCTGCGGAGCAATGAAACAAAAACCGACGGGAGTTGTCGCTCAGTAAAATTATCGCGTAGCATGAACACCTAAACAACGGACATGCACTGCAGTTCTCTAGCTTGAGCCAATCATCTCCAAGAGCAACCAACAAGTCAGACCAGACGACAATGACCAAAGGCTTCATATGAAGGCGCAACGCGTTAGATTTAAATGAACTGGCTCTGAATGTGGCCATAAAATTTCAAATTCTGGTAAAATTTTAACATAACAGAGCATACATTAACTGATTTGCTCTTTTGCTTCTCGTTTTTCATTTCAAGACTTTGTTTATATAGTAACATAAGCCAGCCCATTGCAACACGATATAATGAAATATGCGAATACTTCAAAGAAACGAGTCCGTCCGGCTGTTTGCTTTCGTTTGATAAAATGTTGTGGAATAAATACACAATGATTATCAAGAAATCCAAAAATAACGCAAAAGGTCAAATAGCTGGCTATTAAGTGGCACCTCATAAGACACTCAGTAATGCCGTGTATATTTCCATGATGGTGGCCAGCAATGAAAGTTTTATGCTGCGAAAATATTGACGTTATCTGACCAGATAATGATCCGTGGTACCTCATTTACTGGACATCCCATTGCAGGAAATGTTGTCACAAGGGACGCAGTTGTGAATCAGTTGAGCATGGCTATTCCTCGGGAAATGGCGCTTATCTTCCTGTCCCTCAAAGAAAACCAGATGACAGCATCCTTATGTTTTTTAGAAACTGCTGATGTTTACAAGTCAGGTTTCTTTCAGGTGCTCAAACGCTCACGGCAATTCCCCTGTCAAGTTCTGGTAAATTTTTGCCGATCATGGCTAACAATTTGTGCAATTCACCTGAATTCCACCGTGATGACAAACGAGGTGTTCTTGATACAATTTCAGCGTTAATACTAATCTGCGCAGATGCGTTTTTCTGGTATTGCTTTTGACCGCTTTGGCATAAGTTGTTTCAGTCCATTTGCTCTAGAAAATAGTCAGTATTTCCTCTAGAATGAATGCCTTCCTTTGTATTTTTCCTGAAAATAGTCGGAATATTTTTCCGTCTTATGCAGACTTCCTGTTGATGCTTCCGATCCCGTGAAGATCATCGCTCTTCAGAATATTTACAGTCACCTCAAATGCCGGAATTGCCGACAGTTCCAGATTCATTTGCAAAGCATATTTATTCTTAGCGAGATTGTGAGCCAGTCAGACGTTTTTCTATTTTGAGATGCTGATTAATTTTTGGCATCGGTCTAGCTTAAAAGTCATGTTTTCTTTTAATTTGGCGTCTGCTATCCTAGTAAAAAGCTGTAAATTGGCATCTGGTGCTTTATATATTCTTGGCCAAAGGGACTTGTTTGTTAAATAAAACTCGCCTTTAAAAGGAAGGGCTGCACTTTGTTCAGGAAACCAGCACCATTAACCAAAATGCTGCTGTTCAGACTGGATTACTTAGGAGCATGTAATCTGTTCGAATACAACTTTCAGGACATTTGAAGGTTAATGTAAGACTTGTGGACCTTATTCATCGTGCAGATGGGCTGCTGCGAACGTAGAAGCTATCATTTTCTTATCCAGCAAGAAAAACGAGTCCTCCACTAGTCCCAGCGCCGACGTTTCTCCTCACCAGTGTGTTCATTTTGTTTCTTTGTCCAAGCAATTTATAAAACAATTCTTTTTCTTAACCATATTAACACTGTGGGTCTGAATGCATTATTCTGGTGGCCCTCAGAGCGGGTGCAACCAGTTTATTCTCCGCTTTCTGAAATATTTTACAGCTACTTGCACGACAAAAATATCCTTGGAAAAGGACGATTTCCAGATCCACAGTCCTTGAAAAGATCCCGCAAAGTTTCTCCGCGCTACTTGCACTTCAATATTTTTCAAAGTTTTGCAAAAACTGCCCCTCTCAAATTTCATGTATTAGGCCTCTCTTATTCACCAGTTTGCTTAACGATTTTGGAGGTCCTCCACTGATGCCCTAAAATACCACAACGCACCTTTCTTTTGCTTTTGATAACAGGAGCAAAGGTTTTGTTCCAGGACGGCACAGACACCTTTAACGGCGTCGGCATACGCTGGTTGCTCCTAATCTTCTTATAGTAGGGCTCAGAACATCCCTTTATTTCCCCTGTGAAAAATTATTTCGGCAGCTGACAGAGGTTTGCACGACTAAATGGCACCAATTTCCTTTTGTCACTTCTATTCTTCGGGTTCCACAGGGTACCCTGTCGTCCCCTTTCCATTTTCTAAAGCCACTAATCTTCCACTTCAACCCAAGACCATAACCGCATCATCAAGCATGCAGACGATGTTGTTCCTGGTTTGCGCCATTCTTGGATTAGTACTATATACTCCAAAAATGTTAGAACGGACCAAGGGATACAATCTGTTCGCCAATAAAAATAAGTGAACCCGAGCAAACAGGTTTCTATGGCCTAGGACTTGGCCAGATTCTCAAAAATTTCCGGAACAAAAACGGTTCCGCTGAAGTGGAAGCATGTATACATCCCAAGTTTTATACGTTCACTGCAGAGAGTTTTGTTCCGGTCGAGAGCGTCTTCCGGTTGCGATAGCTAAACATCCGCCTTTAGAGCGCATAAAGATATTACTTGACCTGATAAACACCAACTGACTAGCTGGTGATTTGGAAATCGATTTGAGTCTGATTGCTCTATTTGTCATTCGGTCAACTAGTGGTTTCCTTTGACATTTTTGGCGGACTTGCTCTCAAGTTGTTTCAAACACTTCGGCAATACTACTGTGTTTTCCCAGCTAAAATTATTTCGTGCAAAATATTTTTAAAGGTTTGTTAGCTTCCTAAGTCTGGTGGGATGTTTTACATACGGTTTAAAAGTGCCGGGTACACTTGTTCTCTGAGCATAGAACCGAGAGTTTTTGGTTCAAACTGCCTGTATCTAACATAACTTCTTTAATTTTTGAAATATTACAAATATGCCTCTAAGAAAACCGAAAAAGCGGCATTGATTGCGAGGGTCTTTAGAGCTGTGTGCTTGAAACTATTCCCGGCAAACCGTCCAAAACATTTCCGCGTTGATCTGCATACATGACTAGCCTTCATCGGAATGGAGGACAAGAATAAGGAAATTGTGTGCACCCGGTACCGGGCGGCACATAAACACCAACCGGTGGCGTGCGCCGGGGAAGAGGGTCGGAGTTTGCTTATAACAATGCATATTTCTCGATTTGCGAGAGGCATGCGCAAGGCCAGATTAAATTTTTATAAAGATGATGCACGGGAAATTCAAATAACAGAAAGCAAAAGGGGTAGGAAGATAAATGCAACCTTGAATTTTTGGAAAAGCACTCTGGAAAGTAGAATGAGATGCTGCAAATCAATGGAGAAAGTACAACTATGCAATTGAGAAGTTAAACCTAGAGAACTAATTCTTCAACACTACAAATAGTTGCCGGAGACTGTTTTTAAGCCGCAGACTACGAGTCATTTATGTAAAAGTGCACTAAATGTACGCATTGTTGGCGCAAAACATGGCCGGAGCTACACGGCGTATGTCAAGATATGGTTAGAGTCCAAAAAATCAAGAGCGTTACCTAGAGGATGAAAATGTTGAGCTGGGGAGAGATGAAGCAACGTTATTATATTAGTTGCATGGAAGCAGTGAAAACCAGGCAGGTAAAACAGGTATTTACAACAACAAACGGCCGACAAAATGCCGGAGGTAGAAGAAAACTTGCAAGATTGTCTCAAAACGTCTGGGGGATGCTTCATGAAGCTTTGGATATGGAACTCCCAAGAACAGTGATTGTTTTTACACGCGGATGGCGGTGAGCTGCAATGCGAGGTGCTTTGGACTAGAGAAATTTGTGTAAAAACATTCCCTAATTACATTAGCCACGAATGTCCTCTAAGCTGTCACTTTTGTTGTTGCAGCTTTTGATCTCAGTCAGCAGTACGATTGGAGAATATGAAGTGCGCGAGCCATTCCAGAAGCACTAGCAATAGTGCTTTTGTTCAATCGCAAGGATGCGAGTCGAGGTATCCAATGCGATAATCGGCGTAGTTTCGGTTGAACGGGCCGTTACTCCAGCACCAGTTTTATCTTGAGGGTTCCTAGCAGCAGTGATAAAATAGAAGAATTGGCACTGCGATTACAAGGACGGAACCGGAAACAGCACGTCTATGCCGGATGCGGGATCGAAAACGTTAATGGAAGAAGTAGTCAGATTTGGGTGTCAGCTTAGGGGTACGGTGATTGTTGGATCTAGGCAGCAGACCTGTAATGTAGTGCTTCTATGTCGCAAACTTTGGTAAATAGAACTGAGCTATGGTAGCAATTTTAGGGGTGGTGGTAGATTTGGGGCTACCAAGGACGACCTATTCAGCCCCACCAAGCCAGTAAGGAGGATAAGACGATATGAGAAGCAGGGAGTACACGGGCTGAAGCTGATTACAATCTGTGAATGAATCACAAATGATGACCTCAGTAAAGCCTCGGACATGAACTAGAATTCCGACCCATGCTCTTAAGCCTCGTCTAGTCCAATGTTAGCTCGTGTCAGATTAATTAGGAGCGGGACATCCAGTAACTTTTCCAGCTGGGCTTTGAACTGGGATAAATTTGAGCAATATCACTGGGAGCTCGGGATTTTGTTACACAGTTTAGAGCAAGCAAATGTGAAGAGTTTTGCCTAGATCGCTAGCGGGGTCAGGGGTATGCATAAGGAGTAGCATCCACTATGAAGTGTATACGGGGGACGATTGCAACAGAGTGAATATTATTGCGGTAAAGGTTAAAGGAAAATACAAGGTTTAATGTGACTCAACGAAGCCATAATGGTTTGGGTCCAAGCGGCTCGCATCCGGCCCTTTAGTTTAGACTAGGTGAAGGACCTAGGAGACTTCTAGTAAGCGCCCGCCGCACATTGTAGTCACTATTGGCACAAAATGTATAATCAAACAAGAAACAGCCCGGTAGTGATTTGATCAGTGCAAAGGCTCCATGTCAAAAGAGTGCCGGGACAAAAGACTTTGGTTACGCATGCGTAGCAAACGGCAAGTTTACGTCCATATAGATCCTGCAAAAGAGGTGCCAAAATGATTGTCAAAGAAAGAAAGGATGCCTCAGTAAAAACCAACTGATCACAAATTAGCAAGGCGGCGGTTGGCAGTGTAATCGAAATACCAGCATACAGGTTCAAGAGAAGTTAGGATTATCTGATGGTTGTGGGCGAGATGTTATTGGAGTTTGTTTTTCTCTAGCTCCAGTGAATGGAATAGTAGAGACGACGTTAGTTGACGATAGCGTTGAACGAACCTTGATATTGTGCACAAGCGACATCTCACTGTTACTGCTTTTGTTCCTATTGACCATCCGCGTGTCACTTAAAGAGTCTGAAGTGAACCCTAAACGCAAAATCTCAAGTGAGTGTTATTTCGGCTTTGCCAGTTCGCCCATGTTACTTTTATCCCTCAAAACAATTTTAATAATTTCAAAACGAAGACCACTGAATAATATGCACAACGTCGCCAACCTGCACTGGAGTTTTCATCAGTCGGCTGCAGATGGTGAATTGAGGGGTTTGTCCACTGTGTTGGCTCGTCTGGCGGGGTGGTAGCCGGTGACTCTGTAGAACCGGGGTTGTGCGAATTTACCATGGTGGTTTGAAAAGTCACTTTGGGTGACAGCGTTGGGGTTGGTTCCGCCAAGAATGCTGGACTGAGACTGCATATGGTGGCGGTGCCCTCACCTTCTTCGCGATCTCTCAGGAGCGTTTTATGATAGCAGCATATCGTCTCGTGTGTACCGGAGCACGCCAGTGTCTGCATTCAAAGCAGTTTGTATGTGATCGGTTTAGACCGTGAAATCGCGGTCAAGATTGCCAGAATTTTGTTGACGACGATGATATGTCTGGTCTCGGTGGATTGTGGTATGTTTGAAAAGAGGGTTGCAGGATGCCAGGGGTTACCTAGGCTTTTGATGCTGAATCCCAGCTGCATTTTAAAGACCTCAAAAGAAGCAAAGGCGGCGGTCACTTCTGTTTGGGGTTATCGGCCTCAGCAACTGGTATTTACTGCTTGCGCAGATAAGATCAGTGCGAGCAAAAGGCATCCTTCCAACTAAAGGTGCCATGGGGTCTGTTGCGTTCGGGAGCGAGTACATGTTTGGAGTAGGTACTTGGATTAGTGAGTCATATTCTTCTCACGGCCAGCAGTAGTATGGCAAATTCTTTGGTAACACTTGCAATGAAGGTGCCCATGGGTGGTATAGAGATCGAATAATTTCTAGAAGAAGCGAACGCCAGAAGTCCCCTCCTGATAAGGCGGGCTGTAACGGGTCAAACTTTATGAGTACAATGGGGATCGGTGCAATGAAGACCATGGGGTGCCGCAGCAGTTTTGCTGCCATCGCTGTTAAGCTGCAGCTTGGTGGGACTAATACCAGAAGCTCATTAAAGGGCCTATCAAAATGTGGTTTCTTTGAAAAGATTGGTCAGAGCGAAGCTAAAATGTCACATTAATTTATGGATTGAATGGCCACTTGCAACGTGTTTGGGTTTGTGTTGCGCCGTCGGCGACGTTCAGCCATCCAATCTCAGCTTTCTGGGAAGTCTACGCCAATTATCACTCGTGGAATGGAAGCAACGAAAGACATGGATAGGCGCGCCACAAAATTCGGCTCGTGAAAAGGAATTCTTTTCTAAATCCAGCCTAGGGATACTGCTGGCTGTACATGGCGTCAGTGCTGGAGAACGTGAAAGCAGTCGAGATGAAACCGTTCTGATATTGACCTATGGTTCCGTGCCGACCAAGAAACGAATTCCATATGGTTGGTCTATCGTTTCCAGGATCTGCCCTTTTGTGAACGCTAGAAAATGGCAGTAACAATACGCGCATTTCTTGGTTTGCTAGGAGCATGAGCAAGATATGCTCAAAGTTGGAAGGAGCTGGGTCAGAGGAAACACGAGTAACAAAAACTGGACATGTGGACCTATATGTGTGGGTCTTTAGAATACTCGGGAAGCACACGTGAAGACAAGATCAGCATGTGCACTTTGGTTGGCGAGGCCAGTAAAAGGGATGGGAGCTTACGGGAGACCATCTTCCCTAGCTACAAACCAGAGGGAAACAATCGAATGCATCTCTGTCCGAATGCTGTCACACGCTTTGTATTCGTGTTACGAAGAGCACCGTGGTGCGTCAAGGCGGAAAGACGCAAGACGACATGTCAGATTTGGGTAATCACTTCGTTTGGAAACGCTGATAAAAGCTTCATTTACTTTAACTGCCTTTTGATCGCTCTGTGTTTCGAAAAATTGCTGGGGGATAGCCGCCAAGATTTCCGGATCCCCGTGGGTAGAGTCTGATACCGTCATATTCCCCGCAGTGCGCCCTTGGTCGCACTTCTTCCTGTTCAACTTAAAGGCGCTGATGTGGTATTACGCCGAAGAAAACAAAGTTTTAAACGAGTTGAATGCAAGCCTGACAGACCATCGTGTATGACAAGCAAACTGCAAAAGCCTTATCAAAAAAAGACAAAAATTGTGTTGACTTAAAAAGAGAGTGACGGGCTGAGAATCTGATAGGAAAAGCATCTCTTCTGTCTGTGCAATCAAAGTTTTTCCGATGGGAAGCCAAGAATAGCACTGATGTGGTACCAAGTGCATGTACTGGGAATCGGAGGCTGCACAGCTACCAGTGTGGGGCGTGCAACTGGGATGCAAATCGAAATAAGCTCTTGTGGCCGCCCCACGGTTGATGTGTGTATCTTAAGTCCTTAACCCTTGAACTGTTGCCCCGGATTGCTGTTCTTGGGTACGAACCCTCTGCTTAAACAAAAGGAAGCCGGTACGCTGGTTAGATTACTGCACATCGCCACCATGACTGGACAAACTAGACCGGGTCATTTTTCTAGAACGCAGCCAGGCATGCAGTCTGAACATTTATAGTGAATCTTAAAAACTCAATTAATGTATATCGAACGGAAGAAACCCAATCGGCTTCCAACAAAGGAAAACAAAGCACTTAAACATGGGCGGCCAGAGGTCCGGCAGAACGCAATCAGGGGTTGATAACTTCACAGACACTCTGGGACGGAGGAACTGAGAACATAACTGTCAACCCAAAAGGTTGGCGTTTTCTTTAGAAGCCATGCAAGGTAAGACAGCAACCACTGAAATGATATACAAGAGCCAAACACTGCAACTAATAGCAAAGTTGAAATGAAAGAAAAAAATTAATTCCTGGTGGGCAGGTCATGCAAGGTAACAAAAGTACACAGGTCAGCTAAAGGCACACATCTGCTGCTCTCAAATGATGAGGGATTCGGCGTCAACTATTTCAGACCTAGAAGATTTTTATACCCTGAATTGTGAGGCATCTTTAAATAATATTTGATTTAAGGCAGGCCGTCCGTGTAAAGAGGGTGATTGGAGTATATGAATGGAGGTTATGGAAAAATCTTAGAGTACTGCGGAAAGCCAAAATGACACTGATAAAACTTCCGGCCTTACTTTCGAGCTGGGCTGGGCCTAAAAGCAATGGTGCAAATCGCAGGCTCTTTATGGCAACGGATAGGCAGGCTGGAATTTAAGGAGGTTTGGGGACCCAGGTAAAGAAGTGAGAAACCAATTCAGAATAGAAGTCGCAATTGCTCCACAGCACCGTCCTACAAAACGTCGCGGAAGCCAAAAGTGGCAAGTAGGCAAACTGGGCGATAGTAAATATCGAAGATATACCTGAGAGGACACGACGAGTTGTCCCCTCTATAGACATGGGTAAGATAACCGGAGGTGACAGGAGACGACTAGCTTAACAGTCCACTCAGAAAACGAGAAGCTGTTAGAGACCGTGGGATTTTGCATCAGGTATAATAGCTCAGCAAGAATAGTAGTGCGAAGAGGAAATATTTTAAGAAACCAGCAGCTGTAGGATTGAAGATGATGGGGTAAATTTAGGCGAAACCTCGGGCCTTTTGTCCGAGATGAATTATGAAACGCGGTGTTGGAAAGATCAGGATACGTAGATGAGCGCGGTGGCTCATTACAATACCTTCGCCTGCAAAGTGAGGAGCAAGCAAATAGAACAGCTTTCCAAGGTTTTGGAGAATAACTATTATAATTGGAGTCCCTGGGATGTGACCATTTGAACGGGACTGACCAAAGAAAGCGGAACAGACATCAACTGAAGCTAATCCAAAAATTTTTCCATTTGTGTCGAACAAGGAAGCATGTTGGCACAAAGTTTACTTGAATGCATCAACAAGCATTAGTCTGTTGCGGGAATTAAAATAGCGCTTTTAGAGGCAGAATTCAAGACTCAGCAGAAGTTTGCTCCAGCATGCGTGAAACCATGGCGGATAAATTAGCTTGAGATGGGATGGTATGCCTAGAATCAACCTGAGAAATGAAGCCATAAAAGGCTTAAACACGGAAGCGGGGATCCTTGTAAGAACTTTATTTAACAGAAGAAAGTAAAATGACCAAGGACATGCTGGGAGAAAATGAATGAACTTGCAAAAGAACCTGATAACAGAATGGGTTCATGGGTACGCTACAGTGAATAAAACGGATTTCCACCGGAAATATTTGGGGCACTCTTAGGTAATAGAAATTGGTAAAAGAAGGATAAGGAGTGATAAGAATGAAGGATATTATGAGTTGAATATAATTTGATAATAAAATTAACAGATTGCATTTGTATTTACTTTTATGAGTATTTCGTTAGGTAAAATGACAACAGAATATCTGGAAGTAGGGGAATCCTGCATACTGAGCGGCTGGCGACTAGGCTGGGACGGGCGGGAAGGTGGGCATCTAGCAACGGTTTGCAATGACATTTGATACTGGGGTAGCTTGGGTCTTCCCACAAGGCTGTAGGCTTGGGCCTTGCTGCGTTGATGCTCGGTCTATCAGTGCGGCCAGTAAGGAAGTTAATCAAAAGGCACGAATTGAGCGCCAAAATCCCCACCTAAGTCATAGTAGACGGGGAAACATAGGCAGCGATTTGTGTGAGAGCGATGGGATGGCGGAGAATCTTTGATTATATTTGAATTCCAAGCACAGAAGCATAATGCACGATCTGGAACGAACGTAACGGGAAAGGTTTTATGGGGTTAATTCTTGGCCAACTTATGGCGCACCTAGACAGTCTAAAATAACAAAAAAGAAAGACAGTCTGGGACTTGTTCTGGCTGAGGGCTCACCGTAAGTGGCAAAAAGGCAGTAAGGAAGTTTAAAAGTGGAGAAGCGATTGAGAAAACAGAGGAAACAGCAAAGGCGCCAACACGTCTGCGAGTTTGGCAGAGCTGGGCTTGAACCAGCCCATTTACTTAAGGGGCAGCTAAAGTTAATTATGGGGTTTATCCAGATTATGTTTAAATATCCCCTTTTGTACTGCAAAATGCAGTGTTATGGAATGAGATGCAGCTTAGGAATTAGACAGCCTGGTGGATGCTGCCGGATAAGGAGGTAACATTCCGATTTGGGCTCCAGAGATTACATTATAAAATAAGAAGGTAAATGGCGAGGGAGGAATCCGAAAAGTTACGAAGAATAGAGAAGTTAAGGGGAAAGGAAAACGAAACTGAATCCGCAGGTTGGAGATAATTAAGAGAAGCGATTGCGGAGAGGGTGGTTCGGCGCCGGTAACTGAAGGCAATAAGTGAAGGTTGGAAGGTAGTGTCGCGAGTAAAGTTTAAAGATATCAGGATGGATTGGCTACCAAATCAGATTTACCGTCGGCTAATTCACAATGGGCAGGCGGAAAAAGACGGGAATTTTGCAGTAGCCAACATAAGGAATATAGTTTGACTCTAAAAACACATTTTTCAATCATTCTGATTCGACAGAAAATGGCAACGCGATTGCCACTATTCACGGTTCACTGACGTATCCTACAGTGTAGCAAGACCGCTAGTTGACGAAAATAGGGCAAAGGTTTGCCGAGTTAAACTTGCGTGAGGAAGAAGACGACCTGTTTTCCCATCGTCAGCAGGCTGGCAGGTGTAGAGGCAAACGGGACTGAATAGCTATCAAGGGAGGGAAGGTAAGAAAAGATATAAGAAGGAAGCGACTGTGGAATAGCGGGAGCACCAAGACCAGAGTATTTCACTTAGCCTTTACCTGAAGGTAGCTTGGCTAGCTAAGGGCGATAGGAGATGTTGACTAGCATAAGACGGCAATCTTGGACCTAGGGTTTATTGCCACTCTGTTACCGTGCTTAATTATGCAACGTTTGGTCATGCCGAATGTGGCGCAACCGAAGGCATCAGAGTGCGTTGTGGAAGACAATGATATATACGAAATCAAGCTATTCAACGCGGTGGGTGTTGGTTAGTTGCAGGATTCGGGTGTTCAGATAAGCTCTTATAGTTGCCTTAAGGGTGAAGTTTTTCTGTAGGCTGTGCATGATAAAGGCAAATTCGCTCCAAAGCCTAGAACAAACGACAAGAAATACGACCTTAAACAGGATTCGGTAATTTCTGTCTACATGTTAATAGGCCTATGATCCATGGGCGGAGAAGGAGGGTGGGTCGTTGGAGGAATGCTCATTCGCCGGGTTATGCAAAAAAGCCAGTTCAGTTTTCGGGTGGCGTAGCCTGAGTTGCCCAAGATTGAGGACCGAACAACGTTCTTCCCAACTTGGAGTCGTCGACCAACCAAGCGCTTATATGGTGAAGTGACGCTGAATAATTCTAATGGCAACACTGTCTGATTCTGATGTGCTGGAGTTTACCAAAATGCCGTACTTATGGGCTGGTGGAGCGTAAATTTTATAAATTCAGATGCCGTCAGACAGTTTCGTTGTGCAAAACATCTAACATTTCACCCAGTTTTCGTCTTTGGATGTTATTATGCATTCATAAATTTAGAGCGCCCGGCTAATTGAGAGCAAGGTCGCGAAGTATGCGATAAAAAGCCCGCCTAGCAGAACTGAACCAGTAGGTAGTGTGCTCAGATATGTGACTATCTCGCTCACCATCCAGGGGTACGCGAACCATCCAAATAAAAAAAGATGTAAAAGTTTCTCTGATCGCAGTAAAACCTTTGATAAGCTTAAGGGATAAACTATTTTTGTTTCAACAGCAAACAGAAGAGACACTGAGAGATGTCAAATTTATTACGCTAAAGAAATAAAAAAGGAATGACGAGGGGCCTAGTATATAGAGCCAATATTAGCGGTCATGGCATTAGAGGTGATAATGTCCGTGGAGACTACCTGTGATCATTGGGCTGGGTAAGATAAGAGCTACGATGGAAGGGAATCGATGACGGCAATGGAGCTGACTATAGATACAAGGTGCGTTTTAGGGACACGGATAAAGGCCTTAGCCATATCGTTGTAGATGAATACAAAAGCTATGCCCCAATGGTTACAAATTGAAGGAAGTTAAAACGACGGATGGGGAACGGAACGAGATTGGAGTTAGCCGTGCTGCCTTAGGTTGAGCAGGTTGTAGGCTGAGATAGTCCGCGGTGAAACTTTTCACTAGATTTCCCATCAAATTGGAGAAAATAGGCATGTGATTAATGGAACAATATTTAGACAGGTTACGGAACGATCATTCCTTATAGCAGGCAATTGTTTCAGAGTAATTCAGATTAAACGGAAACGCATCACAGTTAATTAAAAATATAAAAAGGTTGCGCAATGCCAAGGATAAGCTGCTGAGGGGACGTCATCAGGACCGTCGCGAATCCGTGGCTTGAAACTAGCTAGGTTTCATGCGATGGCTCGTACTTCGAAGGATACAATAGATAGGACGTCCTTATTCCCATTCTGCGGTTGTAATGGGCCATTACCTACAACTGGGGCCATGGAAGAGGCAGAATTTTGACTGAACACATCAGCTGTCTTTTGGGGTTGTCAGGGAATAACGTCTGGCAAAATCAGGGAATGCATAGCAGACTTGCTGTCATAATATTTTACGTTACATAGCCCAAAACCGTTAAGAGGTGGTTTCAATGCCTGAGCGCCTTAGCTTCTTTACGGACTAGATGTTCACTTCCATGCAGGATAACGTGTGGCAGAAGGTGTAAAATACTAAATCTATATAATTGATGTGTCTATGGGAACCGCCTTTTCAATCTGACATACTTTGGTTTCAAGGGGAAGCGTTACAATTCTTGTTTGTGGTCATTTGTTTGTCAAAGCAGCCGGCCATTTTTGAATAAAATTCATCTCCAGCCTTCTGGAGTAAGTCTCTAGGAAAAAGCGTCCTCAGTCAAGTTGGTGCACTAGAGAGCGTAGCGACGGCCAATTAATACAAGGTGAGTGCACTGTGTGGACAAAGCGATCAAAAAGGAAAGAACGGATTTGAATCCGAACATGAGCCGCATTGTGGTCGCCTCCTGGAAATTTGCTTGCTGCGCAAACCGGCGTGAGGTTTAAAATGATATCATTTCTGGTGGGTGGGATTGCGTGCTCAACCCTAACCCATGATGTAGGTGAGAGACAAACGTTACATGGCTTGATATTTTCATAATCGTGGATCCACATGCTCCAGGGAGGGCGATGTCTCCGGCAATAAATTCGGTTGCTGACAGAAGGAAGGCAAGGTGGTCAAAAGCACTCGCTGACGTGGACAGCTTTATTTCAGTTTGACGCCATGCGGTTAACAGAAGATTATAAGTTGATAGTAAGACATACCGACTAATGGAGCAGTTCAGTTCGTGGGATGCTTCGGGAAGGAGGTTGGTGTGCACCGTATCCCGTGGGTACGACAACCATCTGCGTCCTTCCCACTACCATTAAAAGGCTGGTATCCCGAAATGGACGTCGCGCATCTGTGCATAGCGTTTTTAGGCCAGAACTCAAGGATGAACGTAATATTCAGGATGGCGAACGCAGTAAAGCTGTTTGGGGAACTGATTTCATTTAGCATAAGCTGACAGGTAACTACAGCAAAAGAGAGCCTTGCGTTACCGCCGAGGGAGAGACTATTCGTGCGGTTAATGAGAAAGGGATGATGTGCAAAGAACCAGGAGCAATGGAAATAGGTCGACAAGTAGAGTTTACTAAAGCGGTTGTGAAAGAAGTCAAAGAAGAAAAGGCAGGTAAGGGTACAGGTCAACGTCTGCCTTTGCCCCAATTCACAAAACGGTTCAAGGCTGGACCCATCTAATTACCGACCCATCAACCACATCCAGTTGTCTCCCGTATTATGGGAAGAATAATAAAAAGTAAGTAAACAATCTACTTATTAGACAATGACCAACATGGTTTCCTTTAAAGTAAATCATGTTCTACGTGCATGACTGTTTCCATAAACTCAGTGATGAAGGCTGTGATGACGGAGGGTCGGTGATTGGGATTTTTTAGATACGACTAAGATTGTTGATTGCGTATCTTATCGCAAGCTTCCCGTGAAAGTAAAAAGCTACGGTAAAACAACCCCCTTCTGGCTTGGTTCTTCCCTTATTTGGCATCTGTATTATTGCAGCACATTCAACTTCTCAGAACACACCTTGATACAATTTGCAAAAGCTAGGAGACTACTTGCGTTGTTGCACATAACCTTTAGAAATCAGGAAAGTAAGTTGCTAATGTATAAAATGCACGTAAGACTTATCCTGAACTTCTGTTCCATCGTGTATTCCAGCCTGCAGCAGAGTGACGGACTCGAGATTGCGAATATTTAATAAAAATTTACAAAACGTCTTCCGGAGTGCTCTTCTTCGTTAAACTACATGGAACGTTGCATAAAACTACACCTGGATCCCTTATGGCTGCGTCGAGTTCACATCAGACTCTCCTTTTTTCGTAAGATTATCGGTAAAATTGTGTGCATCTCCACACCCCAAGTTGGGGATGAATTTCTTTATGGCTTGCGTCGAGCTGAATTCTTGGTGTCATTTTGCATGTCGCGGATATTCCTCCTTGTGGAATAAGCCACCCCAACATATAAGACTGAAATATCCTGCCTCCGTTATCTTTAAAAACAAAATTAGGAAGGCAATAACCGTACACGATCAGTTAAACTTGCATGATCATTGCACTCTTACAGAATGAGTCTATCAGTCGGGCCTAGGCCATTGAGTGAACACAACGGACGAAATTTTATCTCAACCTACTCAAGAAGATCTGGCCATTTTTTGTTCTCAATGATTTACGCAAGTACAAATCACTGTAGGTATAGGCAGAAAAACCCCGTAAATGAAGCAAGTCAGCGCATTCTTTCAACTAACATTCTAACTCGTTTTGCGCTTGTGCAGCAAGGCATATAAAACGACATATGCAGTCACATCACATTCTCACTCACTCCCGAGCTAATATTCACGTGAACCCTTTCTTCTGCATGCATTTTGACAATTAGATCATTTGAAGCGAGAAAATCAGCATAACCTGATGTCTCATTCTGCACAACATTCATCACTTCTCGTTCTTACTGTTACACGCACCACAACCCTCGGCTGAAATGTCTGCAGACTGTCACCTCTCCTTTTTCCGGTCCAGTTGTGTGCGTTTGCACTCGTGTCTTCCCAAGGGTCTACAGTCCGGTTTCTGGCCCCATCCCCGCACGTCTCAACACGCCGTGAAAGCAAGCTGACCCAAGGCTCAGATCAACTGTCCCAGGACGGACAAATATGAACAAATCCACGGCCGCGATGAAGTGGACATTGCTTTTAATCCGCATGCTTCACCAACGTAACCTGATGACCCTGTTGCACGTCTGCCTAGAAATCGAGGCCATATAATCCGATCCACAATGCTCGCGATTCTCTGAGCGGACAAGTCCTACCGATTGCACAGATTTACTGCTGGAACTGCCCGACCGTGCCTGACATTCTCGCCACGTTGACATCCCACTGCCGCGAAGGCACCCACTCTCAGATCCCTGTTCCAAATGCTGCCGCCATCGTTTATCGCGAATATCACCCCAAAGTTTCTCCTCGGCAATCGCGGCTAGCACTATACCAGTAATTGCCATCAGCTAAGCCCTCAATCGCAAACAAAGGAGCAAGGAAACCCGATTTTGTTTTACATTGGATTGCCGGCGTCAGATATATTATTCAACGCAAATCGTATCAATCCTCATTTTCCTTAATGCCGACGACGTTTCCATTCATGTCCCAAATACGGGTCAGTGAAAACTCTTCACCAGTGTTCTCCGTTCCTCCGCATTTCCAAATGGTTTCCAACTCATTTTTGGCCACAGAATCCACGGTAAAATGACCGACGTTCCTTACCATATCCGTTTATTGCAGGGTTTCTATTGACCATCAATACTCTCATCGCCAGCTGTATTAGTCCTTTTTCACAAGTTTTAGCTTTTACCCAAGGTCTTTAGAGACGTTTTTCATGACAGTTTACCGTTCATGTCCATTGTATAAACCCCTTAAATCCGAATAATGCAGACACCTCCACGCCCGTCGCCATCTTCCCGTTGAACTCTGCGTCTGCCATATGCATTATTGGTGTGCATAAACACCGTGTTTTTCTTAGTATGCCAGTTTTGATATTTCCCCTCATTTTGTACACAAATGTTTACTTGCTTGTTCGATGTGACTTGCAATACCCCTGCGACATTTGCCCATGCAACCAAGCACGGCTCTCGAAGTATTCGAATAATTTACCGATAAATATATGTATAGAGTAGGCGGAGGGTAGCCGGCGTATTTCATTATACTATTCTTTGGGTAACCCAAAGCTCTGGAAAGAAAATTGTAAAGGAATAATAACGGAAAAGTGGCTGGGGTAGAAATCATTAAGCGGGATGGCTTAGGATGAATGGAGGAAGGATGAAATTTCTGTCTGGGTGGATGTGAACGAAAAAGATGCGTCGGTGGAATGGGATAAGATCTTGTGCCTGGGCCAGGGCACTGGTAAACAGAAAGTGGGGTTATGGAAAATGGAAACCATGGACAGCGGTTCTGGCCAGTTTGATGCAACAATGCATGCCTTTGACTGGTAAAATATGGATCATCACAAGGTCTTTTGAACCAAGGATGCAAATCCATGATCTTCTTGGGGATGAAGATTCGGCATTGACCCTTCGATCGCCGAGAAATAGGAGGCAGGCAGAGGGAAGCAGTTGAGGTTAGAACCAGGACGTTAAAGTGGCAGGGAAAAAGGACTAGCCAGGGGACAAAATAGAGGTTGGCAATACCCGCCATGTTCCAACGTAGCGTGGCGCACTGGTTGCTGGGGGTGTGCCTGCAGAGTCATCGTCGGTACTCAATGTTTTAGAAGTCTCGCTGAGACAGGGCCAGTTTTGATTGATGTCAGGCATTATAAGCAAATTGGACGAGTAGGGAACTTTGAGAATTACCAGGACAGCGTTGGAACAAGCGGCTGTATAGGGGTAAATTCTGGGGGTCATGGTAGAGTAGATGATCATGATCTGCCTAAGTCAACACTTACCTAGAGCAGAAATGAAACCGCATAAATCCGTTTGGAAACTGAGCCCCTTGCCATACCAGACAGCTTGGGAATGTTTCGTTTAATGAAACCGTTTCCGGGTTTTCGCTTTTAGGCAGTCTAAGGGCCTCCCTTTGAATGGACTTTGCAATCTGAGTAATTCTGATGGACTTGAAGGGAGTGGATGAGGCCATGATTAACTGAATTCTCAAAAACTGCTCTGCGACAGGGGATCAAGAAACTAAATCCATACTGGACGGTACCTGCTAGAGCAGGTCCAAGGGATTTTCGGTAAGCTGCAACGTCCTTCGGCAGAAAGTATCGGAAAATTCGTGCAGCCGAGTAGTCTATGGTCGACGCCGCGCAATTTGCACTCAGACGTACCTACACTTAAAATGCCAGTATAGCTTCCTGCCTTGATATTTCTCAACATCTTGGCTGATGGGAAGTTCCGTTCATCTTCTACCGTTCCGGCTGGACGAATGAATCTACCATCCGCTTTTCTTGCCTGTTGGTCTTGATAAGCCGTTAATTCCTCAAAGTAGGCCTCCAAGACACCCGGGCTTATAGCGTCCGTATCTTCTGCCCAGCTGCCTGTAACTGCCAAGACATAAAGGACGACGCCGTCCAACCTGTGAGTTGCTCCTAGCCCATACTCGTAGCTCAGGTGATCCAAAGCTGCAGTGCAGTTCTACATCTGTATCACCTTATTTGGGAGGACTTAAACGTCCCATTTGGTGCCTCTTGCCTCGAATACCACGCCACCAATCAGAATTCGGGAACCATTGAAAGGATATCCAAACACGATCGTAACTGATGCCGCACTCATTTTGGAGATTGGCATTAAAGAGCACCATCTACTCCATTGTCGTCAAGTGAAATCGCATACCAGAGCATACTTCCACTAATTTTTAACTGGTGGATTGCATCCACAAACGTAAAGTCGCTGCATTTCTTCAGCTGCGAAGTCACGGCCGATGATAAAAAAAGCGAAGCCTGGCATCGTGCTGGGGACTTTATGTCCGTTTGAATCCTGAATGTTGCAAGATTTCCTGAACAACCGTCACAAGATACCGAAAATCTTTCCGCCTTCGCAATCAACAACGAAGAACACTGAGGACCCCAAGGACGTAAAGAAGTGTGAAACGCGCTTTGGCACTGTCACAAATATCACTGGCGTTGTGGAGTGCATCCATATGTTCCAGAGCTTGTGAATCTTGTTGTATAGGCAGCTGCCGGTTGGAAGCATGGCAGATTTTAGGTTTCAGGTGGAATCTGTAGTTGTGTCATGCAGTGATTATTCATGTTATACCTATTTGCTGCAGTCTACAAGATTGCGAGCGCTGGGTAGTCAACGCCACAAAACCTTTAAGACATCTCGGGTGAGCGAAAATTGAGAATCTTCACGTGCTTCTTGCCACCAGCTGTCAAACGACGGCCTAGGACGCAACCGAATTTTACATAGTAACATGAGAAAGACTCGGGCAAGAGCCCCGGGTGGGTTTGCTGTCAACTTTCCGCACTGACTCCATCATATATATACAATGACGCTGACGTTTCCCTTTGAAATGCGCAAAATCATCCTCAGATGGACGAAATGTATTTATGCAGCTACCAAACGCCTCAGAGCCAACCATGTCGGTTCTGATGGGCAAACTTGTGGAAGCCATCATGGTGCGACAGGTTCAGCGTGCGCAAACTGCCTTATATGGATACAAAGTTTGACTAAATCAAGCTGTCAAATAATTTTGTATCCACTTGCAACTAAACGCTCTCCAGAAATAACAATTCTTACGAAGTGAAAACTCCGTCCCGGTGAACTCTCATGGAATTCAAGTGACTGCGCCTCAGACCCGGAAAACTACCGGTACCTCAGTAATTCTGTCGCAGTGGGTAATTCGGCCATTTTTTCCTTTTTGGCGGGCACTGTAGCATCAAAAACTTGATAAAAATTGTTGATAACAGTTACAACAGGGAAATAATGCTTCAGATGATGTTATGCGGTGTGTGGTCACGCATGAGCAAAAGCAACAGCTAGACAACTTTCTCCCACTACAAGGACACAATCAGAAATACAAACCTGGATAGAATCAGTGAGTAACGGAGACAGAAGCTGCAGGAAACGCGCCCCTGCAAACAAAATGGAACTGGGGGCGGTATGTGATATACTAAAACCAAACGACAAAAATGAAAGGATTGGCGAGGAGACATTTTGAGTCACCTTGGCAAAATAGGTGAAAAATAACCTTAGAAATTATCATCGGTGTGTGCATTCAAAGGGGAACTTAGAAACGGTGTAGGTAAGCTAAAGTCATCCAGTGGATTGGGGGTTTATGATTACAGCAATAAAGCCTATCTCCATAGGAAATGTAAACCGGTCGGATGGGCTTCAGCATGTAAGGACGAACTATCCACTTGCTGCTACCAGCAGCGTTTGCAGGGGGTACTGGTAGAGGTAAACCAGAAAAAATGAGGGGGACCGGGATGCATCCTGCTATCCTAAGACCGCTAGCCACCATACTGATCGAATCTACATCCATTAGCAGGGGTTGACACCCACTGAAATGGAAGATATAAGCTGTGGTTGCTGTCTAAGAGGGACCTACGTGCAAACAAGTAGAAATCCATTGACCAATAAATCTCATTCGTATTCCTTGGTAGGGTATGAGGGAGAGAGTGTACGTCAGTAAGCACCCGATGAAACCAGATTTTAGAACGCACCATGGATTCACTGAAGCGAGACCGTGTCTCTCAAACCCTCTAGGGCCGTTAGGCTTGATTATGGTGAGATTTGGCGAGAGGAAAATGGTAGGAGTGTGCCATCTAGATTTGAGCAGACGTTTGATTCGGTGAACCATAGATTACAGGTACAAAGGATCCAGCCTTTTGGAATACCACGATCGGTATTAAATTGGATCTCGGATTTCCTGACGAATGGATCCTTTTACGTCAGTGTGGAAACAAAAGTTCAGAGAAACTCGATGTGCTTCGCGAGGCACCTCAAGGTTCAATTCTGGAACGGCTGCTATCCGTCGCTACATACAAGACCTCGTGGTACGGTTAAAAATGAAGTGCTCCATCTTTTTGGTGGGCATTAAATTCATGGCATCATGCAGTTTTGAAAGGCTTACAAGACAGGAAGAGTGCTTGACTGGTATGGAACGTAGGATATGCCACTTAATAACCGGTGGCTCAGGAAGACTGCCCGTAGTTGGCGAAAATGGGGAGTCTTCGAAATTGTGGGGTTCGAAAGACTAAGGGCTTCAGGTTTTTCATAACCGCAAGCTACAACTTAACCAAACACTGTGGAGATGATGCCCAAAATGCATGGTGGGAACTCTTCAGGTTGCGGTCTGCAGTATATTTTAAGGAACCGGAGTTGTTCGTCTCCTGTCCAAAGCGATAGTCGGGCCACACTGCATGCAGACACGGACATCATCCCTAAAGAATAGTGTGACTCGCATCCAGAGTGTTCAGCAGCCAGCCGCTAGAATGTTTAAGGGTAATACGGCAAGCTGTATGGCGGAATGCTCAGCGGACTACTGTACTCGATCGCTGAGAGTAAATGCAGGGGCGATATTGACGATGATGAGATTGTTTGACGGGGTAGAGCCTGATGACATGTTCATTAAAGCTACCAAGAATAAAACGTGAAGCAATGGTGCGAGGCTGCAGCATGCCCACTCTGGGTTTAATACGATTGCAAACTTTTTATGCAGTACAGACTTCGGGCCTGGAACGAGCTATCGTCAGAAGCAGTAAGTGCTGAAAGCGTCAACCTCATTAAACCGTCACTAGATAAAATGAAGTACTAAGTACTTCCCGTATTAGATGGCTAGGATACATGGTGTTGCGAAGTAGAACGCGGTGAGAACATGTCAGTGTGTTCTTATGAAGTAATGAAAAAAAGGATGTTCTCAGGCCTCACAGTTGAGAAGAGGTCTCTAGTCCATATTCATTTTGGCGGATACGGGGCTTCTGCGGCAAACACACTTGGGACTAAAAAACAAAACTGACAGTGGTGGATGCTAAGTCTTACGCACACCATCGAAGCCACTCTGGACGTTTGACTAATGTTTGATTGAACCGTAGTGCGCATGAGAATATTTCTATGCACAACCACATTTCTGTCCGCAACATTCATCTTAAAGCAGTACGCATTTATATATTGGCTGATTTATGCAAATAAAGACTTGCTTCGGACCATGGTGAATGCATTTTATCCCGGACACTGGTTCTTAGTGCCTGATGTAATGATTATAAGGTGTGTTTTGCTCCAAGAACAGGAAAAACCGCCTAATTAAAAATTGTCATCGTGAAGCATCTGCCTTCAATTTCAGTTCATATAAAACCGGCTCACAAGTGATTTTGGCACGTCACGTGCGGATTACTGAGTGGGTATACATCAAATTCTCCCAGGCCTATTTTCAGTGATCCAGCAAACAATATTGCGTTAAACAGAAAGCCGGAGGAAAAGCATGAATGTTTTGTCCATCTTAGCGATGTTGTCGTGGGCTTTAAGCAGTCAATCTCTTATACGACTCTAGCTGCTCAACAAAAGACCAGGCGAAGACTAAGCCTGCACAAGCGATTCTCAGCCTTAGTGCAACTCAAAAAGGGCACTAGTTCTAGCGACTCCAAGAGCATGCACAGGCGCTAGCCAACGAGGGCAAGCTGCTCGAAGCCAGTGTTGGCAACATGCCACCACAGAAACCTGGCCACGAGATGATTAGCTGAATCAATGTTGGTAAGCTGCTCCGGGGAACAGAATTGCGCCACGAGGTACTTAACCTATTAGAGCAGGTGTAAATACTAGATCATGTTCAGTATTCCGGCCGCGGAAGTGAATACCAGCCTCGAAGCGAGCTCAGGAAATCATCGGATCAAGAAATCCGGAACAAACCGGACAACAGAATTTGACCAATGTGTCCTGTTATGGATGGAAGACAGATTTATCTTTTAAGGCTTGGTAATTCCGGACAGCAAAACTCACACTTGATCCTTACCATTAGTAGATACTTCTTCCCGGATGAAAGCGGTATGGGACACCTGGAACGCTATGGAACCTAGTGACTTTCAGGGGCCTGCCTCTAGACAGTGCCGCGAAGCTACACGGGAAAGCAAGAGGGGACAGGTCCATTCCGCAGATATCGACAACCAACTTTTGGGGCCGCACGCGGATGCACGGTTTCGGAGATTACTAAGGGACACTGGGAAAATGTGGTCAGAAGTTTATGAAGAGCCGGTTAACTCGGATGGTACATTACTGACAGACATGTGGCTTGATGACAGTTCCAACTCGGAGCTGTAACTTCCACAGGGCTACCATACCTGCGGACACGATAGGGAAGACGGCAGGATACATAGAGTTATGATACCGATCGTACACCTCTGTCATCAACTCCTAACATTCAGACCGTATCAACTATAATCACCTTAATAAGATGAAAAAGCAACGTTTTTATGTCTGTCGGAGCCCGGCAGCACCGCCCGAGGGAGAAAGACTGGATGCTAGACGATAAAAAAGCATTGCTGCTGATGGGCGGACCATAATACCGTTAAAGTTGACTGGGAGACGGAAGGAGCTGGTGGGAATCCGCTCGGATGCGAAATGTCCGATCTTGTTCAGGAAAAGATCCTTGTGCAACCTATATGCCAACTAACCATGTGACAGAGTGGTCATGCACTCTCGTCTTTGGATATCTTTTTGACGAAATTTGAGTCTGACGACACCGATGTGCCGGCGAAGACTTTCGCATGCGGGAGGTGAAGTACTCGGCCTCCGGACGAATGAAAACTGTCGTAATAAGAACGTCACCTTAGAGGTACATTGATGTCGGCGACGTATATATATATATTGGTATCTTTCTCGAAATCTTTCAGAGGCATGCTTGGTTGCATGATCAAATGTTACACGTATATTACAAATCACATAAAACCACTAAGCGAAAAATTGGTAAATAGTAAAACGGCATCCTAAGAGGAACAGGGTGTTTAAATGCTCCAGTGATGCGTATCACAGGCGCAAGGATCGAGTTGACAATGGCAGCGAGTTTTGAGATATGTCCGCGGTAGTCACATTTAACGAGCCTATACATTGGACATGAATGTAAAACTGCCATTAAGGTCTTCAGAGACCAAGACTGTAGAGTAAAACGTAGTCAAAACGTACAGAAACAGCTGGAGGGAGGAATACCAATTGCTGATAGATACTTTATATTAAAATGAAAATGAAAGTGAAGGTCGATCAGTTTACCGTGGATTCTGGATCCAAGAGAACAGTTAAAAGCCTTTTAGAAATCGGTACGGAGAACACCAATGAAAAAACTTGATAAACCATTATTTGAAGACATTTAGTGGAAACGTCGTTGGCATTGGGGAGATTGACGATTATTATGGTAGGCGTTGAATAATATATCTGACGCTGGTAAGCCGGTGTGAAAACAAAACTGTTTTTTTGCTCCATTTGTTTGCTTTCGGGGCGGCTGATAGCCATTACTAGCAATTACTTTTGGCACCCCCAGGTGCGCCCCTTATAACACAACCATGCAGTTATGCGCATCGCCCCGCTTTGTTAAAATGGCGGTCTCAAGACCTGAACGTGCCAAGATCGCAGCAGCTAGACGCACCGCGTCCACATCCTCACAACCCATCGGACGGCCTCCAGCGTGCACTGTTGGTTCCACAGACGTATTCGTGGAGACTAATAATGAAGTGCGGAAACTAGAGCAAGCGATTCATGAGATAAACAATAAATTTTTACTGATAGAACCAGCAATTGCAAAGCTGCTTCCTCTTACCTACCTAACTAAGATGCCCGAAAACCCACCACGTGAACATTTCACTGTTGCCCGTCGGGCTATCAACTCAATATCATCAGAGATTGAGCAGCAAAACCCAAGATCGTCTAATGCTGTGGTTTACAATGTTCTTGACCGCATTCTACTAGATTTGTTTAAAAACACTGTTCTCTCTGCTTGCAACATGACAGGATACCCCTGCCACTGTTTAAGACCACGTAAACAAATCATGTCCGTTATTGTCACAGTTCCTTTGCCCTGCTGCTGCAGAGCAGTTTTTGGGGAGTGAAGCCACGATATTCTCAACTTCTCCGTTCAGGTCCATAAAAATTACCCCAGATAAAACCCATATTCAAAGGGATTCCCCCAGACTGTATGCAAGTGGGAACTCAAAAACGGTTCCACGAAACATAAATTCATCGAAGCTATCCGGCATAGCTCGGAGCTTGGTACGTGAACCGGTCCCCGTGGCCCCACCACGGCCACAGGGAAGCGTCGACTTAGATAGCTTATTACCATCTCCACTGCCACGGCCCTCCTGGAAACGCAGGCATATAAACCCCGCACCTAGGACGTTCTCTGTAGGTCTCAATAACCTCTCTTCTCCCCGTGATGCAAAAAATGTCTAGCACCAAGTGAAGCTCACTGTGCCACATCCAGACCTTAAAAACAGTGGCCACTGATGATCAACCAGCGCTTACACTATCAACAAGCAACACAGTACTCCCCGGTGGAACAATGCCGGCGTTATTAGCCCAGCGACTAAACTACTACGACCCTTACCTATTTCAGCCCTATATTAGCCCCGCCACCTCGTTGCCTTAGCTGCCTGGCTCAAACCGCGCGAAATTTCTGTTGCCCGCCTTTCGGTTCAAGGGGACCGAAAGGACAATGTCGAGAGAATTTCCGAGCCAAAAGAAAACCACAGACTTACACTGTAGATTTAAAATACCTAGCAATGCACCAGCCGTTCCCCGCCAAAGGCCTTAGCTTTGCGTCAGACTTCCCAGGACAGCTGTCCATGGCCTCCAATAGGAATACCTCTACCGTCATATCGGTACTACGACCAACCTCCGCTCACCAGCGCCTCGGCCCGAACACAAGGACCGTACCCCAACCAGCTAATGTCTCTTTTTTGACCAAATCTACCCAGCCAGAAATGTCTCCCCTCCTCCCCCCTCCTAAACCACCACCTCCATCTCTTTATTCTCAACCAAACTCCTTTCTGTCTCCCTCCACACTGGTCACCCCAGTACTTCTGGGTTACTTCTATGCTAGTAAAATAAAGAACACTCTATTCCCTCGTTTTTCTTCGCATTCACCTTCTTCTGTCGTATCGCATTCTACGCCTACTAAAACAGAACTAATTCCATCTGCTTACCCAACTACTCCCACTACAATTAACCCTCCAAGCACCGTCTCTCTATCTTTGCAACCCCACCACTCACCCCGCCTAGATGGCAACATACCCTTCTCTTTCGCGCTAAATAACTGTCGTTCAATCCCACATAAATTCACTCACTTAAAATCTTTGTTGCGTCTTCCAACCCGGATATAATATTCATCACTGAGTTCTGGCTTACCGAGATCACACCCAATAGTGTGACTTCTGCAGGATAACAACCCTTTAAAGGTACTAGAAACGACCACCGTGGGGTTGGTTGCCTTGTCTACGCAAGGCAGAGCCTATCAGTTTCCGTTCTTGCGCACCCTACACTCGAAATGATTCAAGAATCGGTATGGTCACTATCAAGGATTCGTCCTGTATTATCCATGCCTTTTGTATCTATCGCCCCTGCTCATACTAAAGACTGGGCTCCCCTTCTTAGCGGCAGCATTTGGCGACGTTGCTTCCCCTCCATCAACATCGAAAATCATCGCCGGAGACTTCAATCTCTATAGCGTAACTTGGTCCACGATTACGGCTCCACCAAGCTTAAAATCATTCGTCACCCATCTATATCATGGGAGGTTGGGTATGGTACGTAGAGCCCAAAAACAGAATTAATAATATATTAGATCTTATATTTTCACATACCGGCCGCCACACCTTGGTTCACGTCGAAAATTAGTTTCCAGGGAGCGACCACAGGGTAGTTCACGGCAGAATCCATGTCCATGCCCCCCTCCCTAACCATCCTGTTGACACAACTCGTCCACCCTGTCTTAATTGGCAGAGATTTCCCTCCCTAGTACGCCAACTTGACTGGGGAAGCTTTTTCCTAGCGACTGACCCGCAGACGGCTGCAGATGAATTTTATCGCAACATGGTCAGCTGCTTCTCGAAACTGCCCATTACAGAACGAGTGAACAGAAGAAAGACTTCATAACTTGCCTCCCTGAAAGTCAAATATGCTAAATTGCAAGGGCACTTTTCCTTGACACATGACTTTCCAAGTTCATTTTTTTGCACCATCTGTTCGATACTATCTCTCACCTAAGTGAATCTCTCCTTCGGAAAGAAGAAACTAGAGCACTACCGCATAAAAATCACCCCGTAATACTTTCAAAACTAGATAAATGATGATCCCCTGATCGCAAACCACCAGTGAACTTCCGAGTTTTGCCTAATGGCGAGTCTGCGACAACCCCAAAAGGCAAAGCTGAGACATTTAATCAATATTTCGCCTCTTCCATAGCCCCAGATGCAGTCAGCGACCCACCCGAACTACGGAATAGTAATAACTCCATCTTATCTGCTGTGTCCTTTGATGTTAAGACTGCTGAACGACATTTAGCCAATTTCCAACCCGGGTGTTACCAAGGCCCTGATGGCATCCCTCCATCAGCTGTTTTTATTTGTGGCCCTGACCTACCTTTGCCACTGCTCAACCTCTTCACACTCTCAATTAAATCTGGTGTTGTTCCGGTCAACTGGAAGCGCTGTGTCATAACCCCTATCCGTAAGAAGGGATCACTGCATAATATGTCCAATTACCGTCCCATCAACCACACGCCTGTTACCTCCAGGGTTATGGAGCAGATGGTAAAACGATCCATCGTGGACAACCTTCTGGCCTCCTACCTCCTTAGCCCTTAACAGCACGGATTTCTCCAATCTTGTTCTTGCTCCAGCTGTCACTTTGGCTTCCTGAACTTCCTAACTAACCTGGCAAACAAGGGCATGGCATTCTCAGTCATCTACCTCGATATGTCTAAGGCCTTTGACCGTGTCCCTCATCTGCACCTTTTATCCAAAGTAAGCTCCTTTGGCATCACCGGTCCTCTTCTATCGTGGCTGTCGTCTTACTTAACCCAAAGATCACAGGTGGTCTCCATTGACGGCATTACCTCCAATCCCAGACCTGTAATTAGTGGCGTCATCCAGGGCAGCGTACTTGGTCCCCTGCTATTCCCTATCAACATTAATGATGCACTAGGTTCAATATCTCGCGGCATCCCTTTCCCGTTTGCCGATGACATAAAAATAGTTTACCCTCTTAAATCGAATGAAGTTAGTATTGCGGTCAGAGACCTGTGCCGATTTGTCTGAATTAGACGACTGGTGTACCTACTGGATGATGAGCTTCTCTGCCGATAAGAGCAAAATACTCACATATAGGTGTACACTACCTAAAGATTCAATTTTGCTACGTGGATCTCCTATTGCATGTAAACCTACAATCCGTGACCTCAGTCTCAACTACTCGGCCACTCTAAATTTCTCAGAGCATGTATTTATTCAGTCGGCTAAAGCTGGGAGAATTGTAAGTCTAGGTTTTCGCAAAATGAAACTTTCCGACAGCATCCTTAGCATTTATAAAACGCGTTTGACCACTCCTTCAGTATGGCACTTTGATATTCTCTAGCATGTCTAAGTCGGGTCGGATCGCTATCGAATGTATTCAGAAACGCTTCACTAAGCAAGTGATAGGCTGGTCGACGACTCTGAATTACAATGCACGCCGTTTAGCCCTCAAACTTGAGCCACTTTGGCTACGGCGACTGAAAATTAACCTGGCTTTTCTGCATAATCTGGTGAATAGGCGCTTCTTCTCCATCGACCCACCTATATTCTCCTCTGCCAGCCCCTGCCCTCTCCGTCATAGGTCCCTAACCATCCATACGGAAATCGCCAAATTCTCTTTAAGGTCGCATTTCTTTCTTGTTGTTTATGCCAAACTTTAGAACAGGCTTCCCATTAGCATTCGGTGCATATGAAACCAATTCAGTTTTCGGGATGCCTTGAATACTTATCTAAGTGTCACCCAGGTCCTTCAATTGAACAACACCCCTATCGCGGAGTAGCCTGCCTTTGAGTCAGCCATCGATTTCGAAATACACATTCCACTTCCCTGCTTTACATGACGCTCAGTCTGAGGGCGCAAGAGAACCTAGTATACTAGCGTAATATGGATCGCTAAGTACATGGAATAGTTATAATCATTTTAAGGGTGACCTTCACTTGGCAAATCACTATACTCAACGCTTCCCAACTGGAAGACGTGCAAATAAGATGGATATGGCTTCCCCGCTTTCCCATTCACTCCCATACTTCTCGGTACTACTATGGTCATTCCGCTACATAAGTTCTTCATTATTAGCCAACCCTAGGTCGGGCCTTTTTATTGTGAAATGTCGTTCCTTGTGGAATTTATTGCCCGAACAGTCTAACATCATCCTCAAAAACGAAGTCCGGAAACTACCGACTGTTCAGACCATTATTCGCATATACGACCCTTATCTCTCGGAGACTCGGGCGTACGAATTTTGGTTAGGATTGTAACAGTTACTGCAGTAAAGTCTCCAAAACCTGGATATCAGCCAACAACACTAAATAAAATTACGGTCCCTGATAGCAGAAGATTGCTGGATTCTATGACAGCTATAAACGCCTTTAACTCTCATTATATACGTCTTCTCACCCCGGATTCCTTTCCTCATAAATTTATCTGTCCCAGATTTGCTTTGCCAACATGAAGGATCCTGTATTGTCGGAACTAGTTTCGGTCTTCTCAGACATTTCATCAGGGAACACATTCGAGGTTCCTCTTACTCTTCCTACGTACTCATCTTGCTACCCAGTAACTTGCTAACGAGAACCAAGTAGACTCCTTTCCTTTAGGTGCGCGGTCCAGTTTCAATTATAAAAAAGGAAAATCTGTCCACGTCATGCAGGCGATGTGATTCGCTTACGCAACACAAGTCCACATTAGTAAGTGTCAAGCAGAACTCGTTCATGAAAGCAAGACACGACAGTGACGATGACGGAGCTCTACGTACAGGCTTGTGTTTTACGGCATAAACCACCATCCCTTGCGTGCTTGCTTATCCCCACTTTTGTTTACTTTAGCCCTTAAAAACGAAAACCCAAATAACTGCGACAGGTTTGCTTCAGTATCTCCAAACATGGGGAAAAGAAACCACCTCCAGCAGTTGCGAAAAAACAACGCGGAAAATTAAGGTCAGTCTAGGGAAATTATGGAGAGCAGCTATATGGGCCCAACCATTCCTCTGTTAGAAAAAAAGAAAAATTCTTTGCTGGATCAGGTTGACCCCGGCAACCAAAGCAAACTCCGGCTGGGAAGGAATGGGCCGCCATCTACAGTGGATATTTGCCATAAGCCAGGGCCTGACCCTGCGAAAGTGGAAACCCCACACCGCCCATTTTCGGTAGATAAGCGCTTGGCTAATTTGTTGGACGGTCTGGGCCAGTAGCGTATCGGACTGTTCACTTACGCTTCACCAATCACCACTATTTTTCAACATGCCCCTGTTCCCCAAGCCGCACACCTGTTGCGTATGCTGACGTCTATAACAACTGCCGTCGTTCTTCTCTCTTAAGTAATCATGCAGGCTTACTGAAACTACTATGTGGTACAAGTTGCTATCGTACTGTTCAAACACAAGTTACCGATCCCTATATTCTTGTGCTTCTTTCTCTTCTTTCTACGATTTCTCATATCAAATCCTGTCCTAGCATCCAGCCCACACTGCCATCCGCGAGCCATTCCGTTATGTCCTTTCTTGGCAACTGGAAGTAGTAAACATCGGCGATAGATCACATGATCAGCTTTAATTGACTCCCTTCAGCATGTACACCAGGCCCGTAGACCAGAAAAGTTCCACAATCAGAACAAATAGAGACTTTATTCCCTAACCACTGCGCTGGCCATCCTATCAGACCACTGTAAACTGCATCTGTGAAGACGTCGGAAGATGAATAAGAATGCGTTTGAAATAAGGACCATGCAGCACAGGATTGACTGAGCCATATGCTCTATAGGGAGAAATCAGGCGGTGTTGGGTGCACACGTCCCGTCAACGGGAAATACCTCCTGCGTGTTTCATGACAGTTGTCTGGTCCCTGTAATCTTCGTAAGAGAGTGACTGTTATCAATGTTCAGATTTTTGTTTGCTCACCTTAGCACCAGCTGCAACAACTTCCAGACTGCCCCTCTCTCTCTCCGGCTCTTCTCTAGGCGCACCAGTGACCACAGATGCAACGCGAACTCTCGCCGAAAGCTCCATTCTATCCTTTATGCTGCTTGTCTATCCCCGTTGGAAAGCTGCTACTCTGATCTGACGCTATAGTGCCTGGCCGCGCGACCCTAAGTCAAGCCAAGCCACGCTAATGACCCCCCCTGGGTGCCTCATCTCAGCTAAACCATCACGATTGTCTAAACAGTTACTAACACTATTGAAATGCCGCGCAACCCACCAACCTCCAATTTCGTACTTCCCCAGAACACCATAATCTCCAATACCAAACAAGGAAAACACAGGTCATTTACTGCAAGTATGTGTAAGGATTGATTGTAAATCTTACGCGTACTGGTTTTCTTCCCATCACACATCAAAATCCGGTCCCAGCCGCATACATCCGCTGCCCATTTTTGTAAGTTCCAGTGTCTCCGTGTCCACAATTTTTCACATATTTTCGTCCCGCAAATCGTTTGGTACAACCTTGAAGGTTTCCAGCTGTTTCATTTTAAGCATTAATTTGACTACTGAATGTCATTAGTTACCAATTTTCATCCACTTCTTATGATATCCGGTGAGTTTAACTCTTTTCCATCTCGTTATTACATTCATATTGATCTTTTTTACCACATTACCCTCCTGATTTTTGATAAACCCGGCCCCTTGACAACACCTGTCATTTCTTCCCAGTCAAATTATGCGCTGGCGATGCGCACCTTTGATGCGTTTAAGCACGGATTTACTCGCAGTGCGTGACTCATAGTCAGCCCCAGAAAGTTTCCTCAATGGATTATCTAGCTCTCGCTTAAAGCCCAAAAACTCGTGATTAGCCCATCTTTTTGCAGGTTATATACATGAGAGCACAGACACTGCACCTTCATGACTAAATTTTTGCTTTACGATTTCCACTGTGCCATCTTTTTGTAAATTTGATCTTTCCCTGCGCATGACCCTCGATTTTCGAGGAAAAAACTTATTATTATTATTGAGGGGGGATTTGGAGACGACGTTTGCGGCAGACGAGGGTGGTAGCATCTGAAACAGAGACCTAAGTGTAAGTGCTTTCGTAGAGATTGGGTGCTTTCCTGGTGGGCATGTAAGCAACGGTAAGAAAGCTCTGGTAGTAAACCTGTGTAACTGTAAAGATATGTCTTCTCAGTGAATCGCAATCGTTGCGGATCTGATCATGTGGCTTCGATTTCCAGATAGACTTACAACATCATTATCAGTTCGCGTTTGGGAATCCTGCAGCCTACCTGGCATGTCCACTCCATCGCTGCCCGCGGAGAAGACCGTATTTTCCGATCTGGGATAACTGATCTGTTTTGGGTCAGTTTGCTTTCACGGTGTATTGGGACGTCAGAAACTGGATAGTATACCCCTTACCGAGACACGATTGGAAACGAGCACATATGGAACCGAAAAAGGAGAGTGGTTGCAATCTGGAGGTATTTCAGCTGGGAGTTATGGTGCGTACAACAATAATAACGAGAAGTGATAAAGTTTATGGAGATGGAGGAATTAAATGATGGCAACCGTTTTTCTTGGAATGGGCTGATGTCCACATGAATGCAAAAAAAGGGTTTATGTGAGGACATTAAATGTTAATTTGGGGATAATTGAGGATGCCATACGAATACGCATGTCTGTTTATATTCTTTTCTGCACATGCATTAAACGAGATCGGAAGTTAGGTGAACAACTGCGCTGGCTCTGTTTCGTTGGCGGCTTTTCTCTGTCTATACCTTCAATGATATGTAATTGTGGAGACTACTGGTAATAAAAAGGCTGGATTTTGCTGATTGGTGTGAGACAAAATTCGAGCGTTATATGTAATCACTACTCTAGGTTCGACTCATAGGCTGTTCTGTTAGTGTTAGAATTGTGCCCAAATTAAGCCTAGTTCAAAGCCCAGCTGGCAAAGTTGCTGGTTGTCCTGGTATTAATTAATCTAACAGGAGTTAACATTCGACGGGACGAGGCCTACGAACATGGGTTAGAATTCCAGTTTATGACCGAATCTTTACTGAGGTCATTATATGTGATTCGGCTTCACCTCTTACCTCCTCAACTTATCGCACGCTCACTGTAATTCACTTTTTGACCTCCCTTGTATTGATGTACCTGGTTCACCAGTGGCTTGAGCAACCAGCTCTCTTACTTTCCCAATGTGGGCCGACGAAAATGTCAATATACCTCTTGACGGTTCCATGCTCTCATCACATCCCGCGATTTTAAACATCTTCATCCTAAGCATTCCTTGCTCCTCATGTCATATTATCCTTTCTACGGTCTTGGCACGGCTGAATAGGTCTTTCTTGGTAGCCGCAAATATTCAACTATCCATAAAAAATGCAACCATAGCTCAATTCTAATTACATTTTACGTAATAGGTGCACCATGTTGCAGGTATTTTGTCGCGATCCAATAATCACCATGACGCCAAGCTGGCACCCAAGCCAGTCTAATTCTCTCTTGAGTTTCAGATCTCGCACCCGGAGCAGACGCGCTGTTAACGCTTCCATCCCAGCAATGGCGATTTTAAATCCGCTATCTTATCGTTCTTGCTAGGAATCTGTTAGCTAGCACTGGCGCTCGAGTTCTGGCCCGGTCAACCGAGGCTGCGCAGATTATGGCATTGGATATCTCGACTCACATCTTTGCAATTGCATAAAGCCGCGATTACTACTGTCTGAGGAGCGGCTTGTGCATCTCATATTCCCTAGCCGTACAGTTGACTAAGATCAAAAGCCGCGACAACAAAAATCACGACAAAGAGGTCACTCTTGGCTAGTGTAGTTGAGGCGTGTTCTTACACAAAATTTCCCTCATCTGACACACATCCCCGTACAGCTTACCGCCATCCGTATGTAAATATATTCACTACTCTCGGGGTTCCTCATCCAAATTTCCTCCAGATAGCTTGGGGCAATATTAACAGTCTTCCTCCGAACTCAGCATTTGTTGGCCATTTGTCGTCAAATACATATCTAACCCAACTTGCTTGATGTCCCGCCCGGTGTTCACCACTTACGTCCAATTACCGCATTATCACTGAGTGTCATCTCTTCAGTTCTACGTTTCCGCGTATTAGATGAAGCTCCTGACGTTTGGCGACTCCGGCCAAATCTCGAAATCCGCCGTTGAGCGCCGTCCATTTTATGCACCAGCAATGAGCACACTTAGTGCACTTAAACACGAAATGGCTCATAGTCCGTTGCTTGCAATCAGTCTCAGGAAACACTTATTGTTCTTGAAAAATTAGTTCTCAACATTTCGCTTTCCACTGGTATAATTGTACTTTTCCCATTTATCTCTTTTGACATCTATTATTTACATATCCTCTGCATCCTCCTTGTAAAAATTTGAATTTGCCGTGCGCATGCATCTCGCAAATCGAGAAATATACATTATTAATATTATTAACAAATTTTGTACGGTTATTGCTTTCCTAATTTCGTTTTCGAAGGTAACGGAGGCAGAAGAAACCATCCTTTTTTGCTGAGGTAGTTCAATCCATAGCGAGGAATATTTGGCGATAAAGAAGTTCTTCCTAAGTGCTATCCTCGACCTGGAAACTGGCACCAAGAACTTAGCTCGACGAAAGCCATAGGGAAGGTTACTTCTTACTTGGGGTGCGGAGGTGCGCACATTTCTACCAATACTCTTATGAAAAAAGGAGAGTTCGATGCGAACTCGACGCAGCCATAAAAAGATCCCGGTTTAGTTTATGCAACGTTCCATGTAGTTTAGCAAGGACGAGTAACCCAGAAGTCGTTTTGTAAATGTTTTTTGAACATTGTCAAGCTCGAGTCTGTCACTCTGCTGCAGGTTAGAATACACGATGGAACAGGAGTTCAGGATAAGTCTTACGTGCATTTTATACATTAGCAACTTACTTTCCTGGTTTCTAAAGGTTATGTGCAACAACGCAAGTAGTCTCCTAGCTTTTGCAAATTGTATCAAGGTGTGTTCTGAGAAGTTGAATGTGCTGCAATAATACAGATGCCAAATAAGGGAAGAACCAAGCCAGAAGGGGGTTGTTTTACCGTAGCTTTTTACTTTCACGGGAAGCTTGCGATAAGATACGCAATCAACAATCTTAGTCGTATCTAAAAAATCCCAATCACCGACCCTCCGTCATCACAGCCTTCATCACTGAGTTTATGGAAACAGTCATGCACGTAGAACATGATTTACTTTAAAGGAAACCATGTTGGTCATTGTCTAATAAGTAGATTGTTTACTTACTTTTTATTATTCTTCCCATAATACGGGAGACAACTGGGTGTGGTTGATGGGTCGGTAATTAGATGGGCCCAGATTTGGACCGTTTTTGTGAATTGGGACAATAACCTTTTTTCATTGGCGGAGGAAGGTTCCACGATTTAAAGAAAAGTCAAATAAATTGGAAAAAGACAATGTTGATGTTTTCAACCCCGAATCGGAAGTGGGCTTTGGGAAGGTCGTCCGGTTCAACGTGAAAGGCCTGTCTTATTTTTGACATTTTTTGATGTCACCCCAGTGGAAGGAGAATCCTGGAGGGAATGCAAAGGGGATTGAGGAAATGTCCAGTTCAGTGGTATTGTCGTCATATTGTCATAGGGGGAGGGCGAAATTATCACGGAATACCTCTGACATCGGTAGAGGGTCATTTGCGCAAATGCTCCTGGATATGAAAGATGTGATGTGCGTAGTAGATAGGTAGTTGTTAGTTCTCAGCTGTTTCTCCAGTGCTGCAGCCTTGCTGGTAGAGGTAACGCTTCAAGTTCCTCTTTTGAAGAGAGTCGAGAAGTGACCTAATCTAATCAGACAGAGTAATTATTTGGCATATCAGAGCGAGTTCCTCGGTTCCTTTCAACCTTGCTTATATCAAGGATTGCCTTTTCAAGGCGTTCTAGAGAGCCGATTGGGAGTGTTTCTCATTGAGTTGCAATGGGAAGTTCATGGCACACATCTAGGGGTGTCTCAACTTGGTTGGCAGTCAGTTAGCGATCCGCTAAAATAAGGGAGCTCTCTAATTTTGGCCAGGGAGTATGGGGGAAAAGATGGTCCCATGAATCTCTGTGGTACGATTTAATGGAAGCTGACGAGAGTGTAACGGACTATGGAATTAAAAATTTGCAGACAATCTCGGGGTGATCGCATGTTAGTAGATTGTTGTCCAAGGTCGTGCACATCTGGGTTGGGCTATTTTGAAGATAAGGCCAGAACTACACCCGGCTCTTGTGCTAAATGAAACATGCCGTACACACAAAGAGACGCACATTGAAAACAAAAGCGGAAATTTATTTTGGAGAGGAGAACGGGTCTTCAGCCAATCATACTTCTACCAGCACCACAGAGGGTCTCCCGGGAGATGGCTGTAGATCGTTGCCGCAAAATTGGTTAAAGTTTGAAAGAGATATGGGACTGGCCACAAACCAAAAATGCCGTATGTGTCACTCTGATGATAACAAGCATTTTCCCTGCATTTTATTGCTGTTCCATTTTGGAAGCTCCGTAAAGGGCCGACGTGGAGTGAACAATTGGACATGCGGTCCAGGACACTGATGCAATCATGTAAATGTACCGAGTAACTTGATTTCTATGATGACTGCCTTCTTTTCGCCTCGTTTTTGGAGTTCTTCTTTTACACTTCGTCGAACTCTCGGTTCTTGCAAAATCGCTGAGTTGTTGTTCATTCCCTGCCCGAAATCATGTTTCCTGCAAGCTGTGAGTAATCCAGAAGCAAAAGTAAATTAGTAAAGCTACTCTCAAGAGGTTTCATGTTATCAATTAGTTCGATCGCTTTTGGAATTTTTCTGCCTGTAAAAGTGTTAACTGATTCGGAAATTGCTCAGCAATCAAAAATCAGAGCGCCACTGCAAGTTCCTGCACTCAACCGGCATTTCATTCACACAATATCTTCATTATTACATATTTCAATCTGAATTGCTAAAGGATTCTGGCTTCCCGCACATACTACTAATTGCAGTCCTACAGCCGCTGTTCTGTTTATCGCTCGTGATTATTGCTGTTTGGCATTTTTCATGCAGGGGTATAATGGAAGGGCGCTCTCCATGGCTGTTTAGGTTCAGAGTTAACGGGTGGAGGGTTGGACAGACACCCGTAACACTGACACGGAGTGGTGCAGAACCAAATAGGGTTTCGCTATGTCAGCCGTTAAAACGAGCCGGATGACAGCTGGTTTCGGTCTGCTGCCAAAGCGATCGGTGGTTTTTGGGTTGGAATCTCACATCCTTAGAAAGACGGTTGTATAATCCACTGGACCACATTTTAGAAAAGGAAGTTCATGCATCAGCGTTGTGGTCTCCAAATGGAATCTCTCCTGGTTCTCAGATGTCCTGCTATTGAATTCAGCATATAATTAGAGCTCCAAAATGGCAGTGAGTTAATAGAGCGGAGTCGTCTTTGGTGGTCATAAGCAATAAATCACTTTACAGTTTCCTCAATAATTATTTATTTATTCCAGAAGTTGTCATGCTGCCAGCAAGAATCATTCGTGAGACAGTTAGGGCACGAAGTCCGACAAATTTTTAGTCTCTAAAACGAAGCCTATCATCCACAGCAATTTTATGCATTCTAATCCATACAATCTGGCCAAAAGTTTTCCCGTTCAAGTGTACTAAAACGCAATTCGAAAACCTTCCACGATACGGTAGATGAGTGTTCGCCACAGGCAACACTTGACCCAACCACCGTGGTCTACTGTTTCATACGTTGAAACTAGTTATCCTCAGAGCCGACACCCAGAACCGAATTCCTGACTCTTAAATTACTCACTCGCTCACTCCATCCGATCCTAGCCATACTGCGTAGACATCGGTGACCGAAAATCTCTAGTCGAAGAACATCAACCACACGCACTATCCACGTCTCGCAACCGTACAACAGAACTGAGCGCACTGCGGCACAGTAAACACGACCATTTAACTTCACTGAAATATCAGGCCAAAGCCACAGCTGGTTCAGTTCGCGTAAGCTGCTGGAGCTTTTGATAAAAGCGTGCTCACCGCATTTACTGTGCTACCAACGTTCGACATGCAACTATCAAGTTAGGCTAGTCGCCACACCATTGGTAGTACCTGTCCACCCGGTATCACGTTCAGCACTACTGTCATCTAGTCATGTAACATAATTTTAAATTTTGAAGGCGCAAAGTGCAAGCCGAACCAACTTACAGAACTCTGTCTGCCTAGGGCACTTTGCGCATATTCGAACTTGTCCTGGTCAGTGCACATCTTAGGGTTGTTAGTTCCTCGGATTTTGGTTCCTTCGTTAGTTATCCGAGCACACCTATCCTTTTCTCAGCATTTTAAACCTGACGTCATTTCCAATACTGAGCAGTTAAAATTTTTCATATACCCACAAGAGGATTCATCTGAACTTGTTCTGTGATTGGCTATTCCAGGTATCGTCTAAGGCCACCCAACAAAAGTATATAAGCGGTACAGCTCACTTGAATTCTGCCTTGTACTGGTGGGTCAGCAATAAATATGCGGCAGTATCATGTTCTCTGGGGAAGCTGTTGGTATTTTACGCCTTTTGTCGGGTTTATGCGGCTGCCCATTCAAGGGTGCAACAGTTCGTTGTGCGGCTGCAGGACTTGACGACATGAGTCCGAACACGCCTCCAACCTCAGTTATTGTTCGGGTCTTGCCAGACAACAGGCTGTATGCTCCTGTACTATCGTGCGACGCTAGTGATTACATCCTGTGCTTGAGCATGCGTATAGATCAACCAAACTTTTCAAACAACAAACTGGGCGACGGGGTCATTCGAACCCAAAGCAATTGGCCAGTGACTACAACGGATGGGGACATGAAAAAACGTTCGAGACTCAGCTTAGGCTGATGGAGGTTTTTGCTCAACGAATCGGACACATGACGATAACAACTAGCAGTCCTGAAATGTCATCAGACGCCCTGCCTCGGTCAGTGACTGGCTGCCTGCACAATCCAGAGTCAGGTGTTTTATTTGAATGCTGGTTCAAATACCACGAGGATGTGTTCACCGTTGAGTTTGTGGATAAAGACAGCAAAACCAAAGTAGGTTTATTCCTGCAAAAACTTGGTCCCGCGGAACACATGAAGTATAATAACTTCATTTTTCCGGATGAAACAACAAACCGCACCAAGAAAAACGTGAACGCCGTTAAAACTCCTAAGCCGCCCACGCCAATTCAAAGATCCTATGTAAGTTAGAATCTCACGCTAGACAAGGCTCCTTGCGATCCAGGTATTATGGAGCCCAACGTTTTCACAATTTTTGTCCGTTTCGCATACTTCAGTGCGAACAGTTTGGTTGTGTTGTCCACAAGAACAAGAGGTTTCCACGATTGGCTCGCTCCAGCCCAGTTAAGCCAAAGCCGCCTAACGACTGCGAGTGTTCACTAATTTGGCTATATGGCAGCCTGTCGATTAAACACCGCAGATCGCAGAAAGTTTGTCGCAGTTAGCATAGACAATCATTCAGTCCACCTACAACTGGACACTGCTTCAGACATCTATCATATCCAACTCAGCTTGGCACGACACTGCTCGGACGCCTACCAAACCCACATCAATAACAGCTACAGTCGCCTGTGGTGGTGCCCGTAGTTAACCGGACAGCTCCAGTGTACTGTCAAGTAAAACAAAATACTGATCTCAACGCCGGGTGCTAAAGGAATTATGCCTCAGCAACTTGCCGACTGACGCATTCTGTGTTCAGACGCTTCAACAGCGCGCAATCTTGCCTACATACAAACCCCAGTCAAACGGCCAGGTGGAGTGACGCGTCGATACATTCAAGCAACCTTTGATCAACTTTTGAGGGGAAGGAAAAGGGAAGGAAGTTCTGCAAACTTCCTCTTGTGGCACCGCACAACTCCAAACCCGAGCACACCCGGAGGAGTCTTCCCAACTGAAATAATAAAAGGTCGACAGTTGAAAACCATTCACGGGGATTTACTTCCGGGTTCTTTAAATCATCCCAGCAAGACAAAAGGAGGTCTGTCCGAGGCTTCATTGGTTTGCGTCAGAGACTTAGGACCTGACCACCCAAGCTGGACTAGTGGATTCATCCAACGCAAGAAGGATCCCATTTGCAATAGGCTGCTGCGGTAGGGTGCACTTAGATCAGACAAAAACCCAAACACGGAGCCGGCACGCCGACTCCTTGGTTGAAACTGGCAAGAAAGGTCATCTCTACTATTGAACACGTTCAAAATGCCGAAGCCCTTAGCGTTAGCAAACACAGTGGATGTAAGCCTGCCCCCGAAGATGGTTCAGTCCCATGCGCCGTCAAACCAGGCAATTCCAGGTAAACCCAAAAGGCGCTAGGAGTTATCTTGCCCGATGTCCCCATAACTGCTGGCCATCGCTATACTAATACTCACACTGCACACGGTAACCAGTCATCCCTATAAAATAGACGTTGGGGGGGCAGCGGAACGAAGCCAATCATTCCTTCCGGCGGGTCCGCTACCCGGGCCTTGCAGCTCTCATGTCTCCACCCCTGATGTGCTCCCATCTACCCACGGCTCACCAGCCATTCCTCAACTCTCATTGAACACACTTTATACCTTGACAATTTCAGTCGATCCAACGCCTAACAACCCTCCCACGGCCTACTTTACCCCCGGTAGTAGCGATTTCCTTCGCAACACCAATCTTCTTAGGAACTGCTGGCCCTCATTAATAGATTCATCTTGTGGCCCTAATCGAAATGACCTATCGTAACCACTTTAACGACCAGAGTGTATGAATTTCAACACCGCTATATCTTACTCTCCTACCCATGATAGGCAGCCGAAAAAATTACTACTGTCACTGTTGCACATGGCGGCATCTTCCTCTTATGCTGAATGTAACGATGGATTAAATCACCCTGGTATACTATTTACCGATGAACAATCATTCAGCCCTGGGCCGACACCCCATCACTCAAATGGCAAAACACCATCCAAAATGAGAAATGTTACAACCGAGAGGCAGAACCAGTCGAAAAAATTAGAAATCAAAATGCTTCTCCCAGTTGCGTTGCTTGTTCTATATAGGGAGAAAATGGAGTCTCTTCGTCCATTAGCACTCCGCCGAAATTAAAACTTCCCACAAATCACCAAGACATGGCCCAATGATGACACTCCGTACGATGCAGCTAACATAGCTGGATACCGATCATTTAAAAAAAGTCGCTCATCTTAGCGTGGAGGCGGCTACCCCGTGTATGTTCGCAATCCAACAGTAACCTCACTGTGCCAACACTATCAGCTAAATTGCGTTTAGGATGCCATATGGCTTAGGGCCGACACTGGTAGTGAAAACATGCTGGGATGCGTGTATCGCCCACCAGGCCCTTGTCGGTACGATTTCCTACTGTTAACTGACGCAAGTGACTACTCTTTCACCTTACCAGACCCCATAGTTGTGGCGGGAGATTTTAATGCTGCAGGCATTTGCTGGTCAACCTGTAGTGACCCTAACTGCTTGCTCCCTTTTGTTGTTAATATTCTGCAAGCAGGGTGGATATATGGCGTAGCTGAACCGACGAGAAACCAAAATATCCTGAATGGCACTTACACTATGGGATTATTGCATGTCCGCACGTACATTGAAAGTAGCTTCCCTGGACGTGACCGCTTGCCCGTTAGCTGCAAATCCACACTGTCTTTCCATAGCAGCAATCATTATCATCCTCAGTCACTAGGCTCTACTTTAGGGCAAACTGCGGTCGCCTGAAAACTTTGCTGCGCAGTTGTAATTGAAACTAATTCTTCCCAACAAGTGAGGTGCAAATGGCAGCTTCATTCACTCGCGCAAGAATGCGTTCGCAGCATCACGCCGGTGCAGACTCAATCGATGCCCACAAAAAAACAGCCATGACCAACTAAGCTGTAAGGTCGCCAAACTTCCGAAGAGCTTTCTCCGAAACAGGGACTTTGTTTCTGTGACTCAATCGTCTGTCAAAATAATTATAAGCGATATCAGACTCCCGCAGTGTAATTCGAGAGCTACATGCTTTCAACCAGCCAAACCCATAAGCAGCTAAAACAATAAATAAATTAATGGCCAACCGCGCCAGGCCCTCAGCTACCTTCCACTTCACCTACAAAATCTCTCACCTCAACAACCCCCAAGGAATCGCTGATGCATTCGGCAGATTCTTTAACTCCCTTTACAATTGACAGCAACCTTCCCAACTCGTGTTCTCCATGCCTGATGTCGACAGCCTACTCAGGAGACTCTTTCTTGCCAAAAGAGATAGCTCCGTCAGTGGAAAAACGAAAATCAGCCATCAAACTGGACCAGACTACCTCCAGCTATCTTCATATTAGGTGGAGGAGGCATTTCAATACTGCTGTCAGACATATTCAAACACTCTGCACAATGCGGAACTTTTCCCCGCCAATGGAAACGTCCATCATAATTCCCACACAAAAGGAGAGCACACGACTTGACCCAAACAATCGCAGACCGATCAGGTAAATCCTAATAATGTCTAGAATCCTGGAGTGCTTGATTAAAAGGCAGCTCACAAAATATTTAATGAACCAAAAACTTTTCAGGACTAGTCAGTTTGACTGATGTCCCAGATACAATTGCAACGGCTGCCAATACCGAAAAATCGATGATATTATTCTATTTGAACATGACAAAAGTATTTGAGAGAGCTTCTCACAGCAGGCTCATAAGCAAGATCACGTTTTATGGGATCGCCGACCCATACTTTCATGGTTCACGCCCTAACTTTTATCCAGAAATCAGGGAACGTAAGTGAATGGTTTCGCCCCCCACCCCAAGTCAGTAAATAGTAGCGTAATCCAGGGCAGTCTAATTTTTTTCATTTCGTCTGGCTTCCAAGAACCTACCGACATCTTATTCTCAAGCTTGCACTCGACTATTATAAACTCACTCCTCACAGAGCTCAACCCCAGCCAATGCGAATTAGCAACATCTGCAAACATGAAAGGATTCTTAAGCTGCAGAATATCTACAGGCAAACCTTAGGCTCTTTGATATCACTGATGATAAATTGACCTCAAAACGACCTGCTTCCTGCATCCGAAAAACAACTTTGCAAGTGGAAGCTAACTGCATTTCGGCAATCGAATTCCAGCCCACATGTGACCAGACTTTTGTAGTCCTGCACCATTGGCAATAAATCTGATACTCTTATGTACATCATGCACAACAGCCAGAAGCTCGATGATCTGAAGGAAGTTGCTGAGGCTTTCAATTTATATTTCTCCTACACCCTCAATGACGACATTGCCACCAACTTACCCAACCTATCTAGGCTGACAGATCAATTATCATTGCCCATGTTACCTAATACAGGGAAAATAAAGAAGGCTGTCGTTGTCATCAAACCATCTGGCCGACGTGGAGCAGACGGTGTTCTCTCTGCCCCGTTCCGCTTCAGCCAACCCAATATTACACCTCTTTTTGTTAAACCTGTTTTCTAACTCTATTTCAACTTAGATATTTCCCGTTCAGTGGAATGTCTTCACCATTATTCTTCTCCATAAAAATGAACCTCCGCACAATTAACAAAACCCCCATTGATAGTATTCCTGTGCATTCTACAGCATTTTATCCACCATTCACTGCTTTCAAATGGAACTATCTTATCCAACTTGCACGGCATTCCGCTTAATTTTGGTTAGTATCCATCCAGTTATCATATCCTTACTGATCTTCGTCTCTTCAGCTTGACTATTTTTTTCATCATGTAAAGCACTTGACGTTCGCGTCTACGGCCATATTTCGACACCTGCCATTGAGCTCCTATCAAGTGCTGCGCCGGCATCACGCATAGCTAGTGCACTTAAACGCGAAATGAGTCGCTGGCAGTTACTCACGAACAGTTCCAGAAAACCTAGTGTAGCCTTGCAAAATTGTTTGTCAAGTTTTGGTATATGTCTCGTATACGTGTGCGATGCGCATTGATTTGAAGGCTCCAATCAAGTTTCCAGAATAATATAAAATGGCATGTACCCCAATATATCTCTTCATTCCCACTGTTCATGTTTTCTCTGCATCATGCGCTTACAGATTTGAAATGGAGAAGAAAAAATTATTATTATTATGATTTTCTCAGAAAGTTTCTTCCGATAGATCTTCTGAAGGGGAATTCAGAGTGGCCTTCAACAGCCAATCGGGTTTGTGGCCTGCATTGATGATCCTTAGGCTGAAGCAGAATTCTCATTACAATTAACGTAGGGTCCAACGTACATGGCGAAATAAATATTTATAGTTCTGGACAAAGCCACACCAGAGGAAGGCCATTGAAGTATGTTCAACCGGACCCTGACCACCCGTAAATATATAGCGACAGTTCGCCGTGTGACACGATTTGCGCCGGACACTTGTGCTAAAAAGAAATGAAGTATTTTCCATGAGGGACTGACAAAGTGCACAGCCATCATCCATAAGCAGTACATGCAGTGCGTGGGAGCCCTTTGAATTCGCGATCAAGATTCAGTGGAGGTACCAGGCTCAATTGGGATTGCACTTAGCCCAGAACTGTAAACGGAACCATCGTTTGCGTCATCGCCCTTCAGCGGCAAACGGCAAGGTAAGCCTCACTGGCGGCCGCATTTTCTTCAAGGTTAAATTTGTCTGTAGATCGAGTGAACACACAAGGGGAACATGGAGTGGAACTAAAGAGCTGGGGAATGATAAAATGATTGTGTAGCCCGGATATACCGCAGTTTAGCTTTACGAACGCATTTTCTCAATCAGTTTCATTTCGAGTAAAACGACAAAACGGATGTCACGGATCTAAATTCACTGCCATATCTAACAATCGGTCATGCCAGCTAGATGACGGGCCTCCCAGATCCCAACCACGAAGACGCGAGACACCTACTTTACCTAAGTACGCTGTACATTTTCTCATCCCACATTTCCACGTCATCTGTCGACCTTCACACGGCTTCTTCCAATCCATGGGAGAAACGCAAAATAGGGTACGGTATGGTGAACGAGTATTCGCCATGCGCAGCAGGTGACCTAACAAATGCAGTCCATGAAGTTTCTTACGCTGAGATGAGGTGTTCTCAGACTCGGCACCTAGTGTTGGATCCCTGATCTCCACATTACTCACCCGATTACTCCATCCAATCCTAGTCATACTAATTAGAGATCCGTGGCCAGAACCTCCAGCCGACGAACATTACCGACACGCATACTCAATGTCTCGCAGGCATGCAACAAATATGAGCACACTTCGGCACAATATACACGACCTTTCAAATTCAGTGAAATATTAGCCCGACGCTACAAGTGCTTCAGTCCAGCGTAAGTCCCTCGAGCATTCGATATACGCGTGTTTACTTCAACTGCTGAGCTACCATCGTTCGATACGCAGCTACCAGGGTAGGTTAAACGGTTCACAATTGGTAATTTCTCCCCATACAGCACCACGTTCGGCACTACTATCGTGTCATCCGTTTACACCGTTTTGCATTTCAAATGTGCAAAGCACATGGCAATCCGAAATGCAGACCACGAGAGTCTGTCTAAGGCACGTTATGCATTGTCCGCAGATGCGAACATGAAGCATGAAGTCATCTGCCTAATCTAAGTCACACAGCTTCCATCCATTTCTCACTTTGACTTCTACACCCTGAAGACCTCCTCAAGCATACTCCATCACCTTGTCCATGACGACGTTGAACAGGAAGGGAGGGATAAGACACTGTTGTTGAACACCGCTGGTAGTTTCGAAAGGATTCGATGATTGCGTTGTTGCACGCTATTTCTGCCGAGTCTTTGTGCCTCTGTTACTCCCAGCAGTTTATCTCTGCTGCTAACGAGTATAATGAAGTGCATCCCTTAACGATGCATGAAAGCAGCACTGGCTTCGTGGCGACCGCGATATCTGGTTTTCTTTGCGAGCTTTGGAGCAGGGAAATACTGCCGTCACTCAGAATATTCGCATCGCTGTTTCATCTCATCGGAGCCATAAGAAGGCGCTGAGTGTAAGCGAAGCTATGTTTAGAAGTGACGGCTAGCCTATCTAAATCCTGCAACGAAATTTTGTTCGCAAGATTAGGCACTTTCAAGCACAGTTTAGCTAGCCTTAGAGTAAGCACTCCTTCTAGCTATTCCGCCACGCGTTCGGTGGCCTGCTACGACGGCTCCACCAACCAAGCAGAAGATCCTCAGGGAAATCCGAGCCTTGAAACGTCAAAAACACAAAGCTTTGACAGAATTTTCCCAGTAATATTTGAGTAAAGAGGAATGGAATTGATCATGGATCTGCAGGTGATCTGCTTGGAAGTTTGTGGTGCTATGAGATATCTTTTCACGGCGTCAGATGTCCGCCATTTCTTCCCTCTAGAAAACGGGCTTCCGCAGTGAATGTATTAACCATAGGTGTCATAGCCTAGTCCCAATAGCGTCAAAACTGATTGCATCCCATTCTTTGGTATTTGCACGGCAATTAAGAAGAGCAAATTCGTGAGGAAGAGGCTGGGTTTACCGCTGATGGTGGTTGCGTCGATCAAACATCCACCTACCCGACAGTTTTTAGAGCAACGTTCTACCACCCAAAGGCAAACGATCATTTTGTTCTCCGACTTCCGCGCAGCTTTTGACTCTTATGATTGGCCAGGTCTATGGCACTATTAGTTGAGGAATGAGTATCTTAGCCAAATGTGTCGGTCCTCAAAGAATTGCATCGTCATACGACGGGAAGAGTTAGAGTTTATGGGCAGCTTTCGCCCTTGTCCGTCATATCCAGCGGAGTACGTAACGATGCCCTGTATATCCATTTTTTAACGTTGTCACAAAAGATGTTTGACGGAACGTTTTACTTGATCTTTTAGGCGGTGGAATCAAACTCCACCAAAGGAATATATTTTTTAACGTGGAACATGCTGGTAATATCATTTTGCTGTGTGGCATTGCACAGGAAGTTTAACTAGCGGTGCACGGCCTAGTGATTGATGTTTCTAGGTGCGGCACATGCTTCCCCCTTCGAAATGCATAATACTCCCTCAAGATTGACACGAGCTTATGGCTGTGCTCACCCTTGATTTTGATCAGTCCGAGGTTAGCAGTAGGTTTAATAAATTCGTGAGCCTGATTACACTCGACGTTGTTAGGAGGAAGTTACATCAAGAATCGCAAACGCAAGCGGCTTATGCTAAATTATGACACTTGTGACACCGCCATGACATCGGAATTTCCCTCAAGAAAAAGGGTGTAAAGTGCCACATTTTGTAGTTTTCTTGTTTGCGGCTGCAACACCTGGCCTATTCGCGTTGAGGATGCCCGGCGACTCTTGTATCCGACGAACGTCTCCGAAGCACTGTTGGTGGCTAGTGGAAGCATCAGGCGGACGATGAACAAGTGCGTTGTCGGGTGCAGACTGTCGTCCATTGACTGAAATAATCCTTCTGCATCGCATTCGGTGGCCTGGAAATGCTCTGCGTACGTCCGCTTATTGTCTACGCTTTCGTGCTTCTTTTGCACACGATATGCAAGCCTGGAAAAACCAACGTGGTGGTCAGGCTGACTTGGTGTAGAGGTAAGAAGAATTTAGTTTCCGTTTTGGCGTACCTGTGTGCATCCCATTTATTTGGTTGGGTTTTGTAGTCATCAAGACCCCAGTTTCAGAGTGGCTTCACCATAGTCACAATATATCTCTGGATTCCGTCATAAAGAGATTGCATCTTGATGTGTTGTGACGGCTTGCGTGCCTCCATGACCCAACGAGCTAAACAGGTTGGCTTATCTCATGCCGAAGGCCCAGTTATGTCTAAAAGGTCACCGGGCAGAGGCTTCACAAAATGATCTCTTGATTTTCCCAGTCGGGAGTTGATCTGAGCGAGTAGCTCAGTCGGGAAAATCAGTGGAACAATAATTGATCCAAATAGATGGGCTTTCACTCAGCTATACTCTGTCATCTTGCGGTCAGGTTGTTGTCAGGACAATAGGCTTTGGCTGAGAACCTTAGTCGTTCTTCTGCTTGGCGGCTGTACCCCCTAGCAGTACCCGCCCATAAATCCTCATGGGTTGCGCGCCTACATTCTAGACCGGCGTTGTCCAGGATAATCAGGGCTGCGCTGCACACTGCATCAAGGCAGGGTCTCTGTCTACACCTGTAGATGGATTTTGAGATCATGGTTGGTAGTGATCAAGTGAATTAACCGCCTGCCACCTCACAAAGGTCGAAGATTCGAATCCGGTAGTAGATAGCTATTTGCTGTCACCCAGATCGTCACCATACCTAACCTCATATGGTTATATACCACTTCAGGTTCCAGGGAGATGGTTGCCAGTTGACCTCCGACTCCATGCAATGGGCCCTAGTGACTATGGAGCGTCCCTTTTGCTACAATCATACTTCAGCCATGTCACTAAAACAGGAACACAGATTTGTGTATGGGTTATTAAGCGTTTGCTTACTTCTAACCATGAGTAAAACTCATCAGATGCATTCTCGTCATGGCGACTTTCTAATTATAATTTATAACCGGCTAATTGGATTGCTTGACAGTGGACGTCGGAGTGTAGACGACGGAACTAGTATCCATCAGAGCCTTCAGGGGAACGTTGTTCATAGGAGCATAAGATACAGCATAAGAGAGAAATCTGGGCGAGGGTTTTTGTTGACAATGATCTCTGAAATAGCGACGCACTATGACGCCTGTGAAATGCCTCATCGTACCCTTTCTAAGGCAATGGTTTTACGCGTCTACCAAACTCACAGGAGGAACATTTACTAGGCCACGAATTAGTGGCTGCCTAATATAAATGTGCGTTTCCGGTACAGATTCGAAAACGTCGGTTGTAAATGTCGTGCAAGCGCCTTCTGGTTCGCCCGACCGTAACTGAGATTGAGCCATTTTCAGGTTTCTTTCCTGCTCAAAGACAGTTTGTTTATCGGGTGACCAGTATCCTAACGGACGCTAACGTGCCATCTGCGGCTTAGGCCCCCTCGGATGACGCATTCTTAAGTTTTCTCTCCGGCTGCTGCCTACAATTCACTGTTTTCGGCCAGCGGTTTCAGCTTTTGCATGTTCACATCTTGCTTTTAACTATTTTTCTGGCTGCATATTGCTCATGTGTCGGGCGAAAGTCTCATTCTCCGGTTTGACATACAGCTTCGTGAGAATGTCTCTAAGGTAATGACACGTTTAATACTCCCGAATATAGTCATACACTTTGGGAGATACATAGCTAGGTTTTCAGTTTTATCAATTTGAGGTAATTTGATACCGTACAAGAAGTACGTAACTATTTCCAGCCAATGAACCCGTTGTTTAGATGCGGCTAAGGAGTCCGGATCCTCATTGAAACGCCAGTTACGTGTAATGCGATCCATCGTTTGCTGAATAAGTTGTATTGACTTACAGGGATATCTCAACGTTTGGACTGATAAATCGGAGCCCAAGAATAAAGGCTTTGTTCGACTAGCAAATGAGATATGGATTCTGGGATGTAAAGGATAATATGTTAGAATCGCAGAAAAATGATATTACACTGTCGTTCACATGGTGTGGGCTGAATGAGGCCTTCGCCCTGGGTCCGTTGTTTGCCTCGGTAAAAATGTGATCCAAATCACGACGTGTTTACGTATGTTTCTGACATTCTCCGTTCATTTTCGCATCCCACCCTGGACTACGATCCTCAAATTCCCGAAGTTGAATTTGGGTCTTTCTCCGATCGATACTCAGGGATTCCCGTCTATAGTTTCCCTTTGCTCTGTTTATCGTATTCGATGTAATTGATAGATGATATTGACTAGATTTCCGTTTGTAACCGAGTTAAAACAAACGTGATGCCAACAGTATATTTAAGTGTGTTCATGAGAGGACGATTAAAAAAATGACTGAAGTATTCAGTCCATTTTTAAAGCTATTCGCACTCTGCTGTCTCAACGAGACTACACCTTGACGTGGTGTGACGGCTTGCGTGCCTTCATGATCTAACGAGCTATACAGGATGGCTTATCTGAAGCCGAAGATCCAATCATGCCTTGAATGCCAGTGGGTAGAGGCCTAACAAAGTAGTCTCCTGGTACTCTAAGTTAGGGTTAATGAGTTAGCAGCTCAGTCAGAAAAACGATCGGAAGCATAATTGATCCGAGTAGATGAGCTTCCAATCAGCCATACCCCGCTGCCCTGCGGTCAGGTTCTTGTCGGAACCAAAGGCTTTGGTTTAGAACCTTAATCGTTCTTCTGCTTAGCGACTGGACTCCCTAGCAGTACTCGTCCATTATTTCTCACGAGTTACACGCCTACAAATAATTCCATACTGCATCGGCCGTCGCGTAGGATAGTCAGGACCGCGCTGCTCATTACATCGAGCGGGGTGGGTAGTGATAAGTATGCTACTGCTTAGAGTTTCCTCACTTTTATTCAACTAGTCTCTTCTGTCCCCAACCCACTCTGTTTGCCCCTTCTGCCTACCCATAACGTCCCAACTGACAGCACACTCGGTAATCGCAATAGCTTGTTATCAAGTAGTGCAGAAGATGGTTTTCAGTCTGTTAGCCCACATTTTCTTAAACCTCGTCAGCCTCTACCTCAGTTTCTTCAATGTACGCAACTTAATGGAGACTGGCCAAAAGGCTTGTTTAGCCCTGACAATGAACTCACTTTCGACTGGAGTCTACTGCGTGAATGAAACGCGAAATGAGCATTATAGTGAAGTAATTCAACTAACTGCACCAAATGTCCCCTCCAGGTAATTCCTGCACACTTCAAGAGACAAAGCAGCTCAAGTTGTGGGTCAACACGGTATAAGAATAGACTTAAGTGAGGAGGCTGAAGCAGCCCTTTCATGCTGATTCCCGGTTTACAGTCGTTTGTGCGCCGTGAGACTTCAGGGGACAGTCGGCATGCTGAAGGATAGTAGCGCTAAGCACAGTCCATTTGTTATCTTGGCATGCGCTTCGACAGACCACAGCAATGACATATAAACGATGGGCTCTGTAGCAAACTCGTCCGTTTTTGTTAGAAAGAGAAAACCCTCTGAATTTATAGAAATTGTAGGTGATTTTATTGCGCAAGTTGGAGAACTTGGTGCACTGTAAGCCTGTCTAGGCAGCGGTGCGCATTTTCTGCTCAGCAAAAGGATAGCGGAGAACGATTCTGTGCGGACAGTAATTTACAGATTGTTCTAGACCACGTACGTTGGACCATGCGTGATTTGCAAGGAAAGTTTTGCTTCAGATCAACGGCTGTGGACGATGGCCACAAAATCGATTGGCTGTCGAACATCTGTGTGGTTCGCAATAGCATGAACAGAGACAATAAGGGGAATTAAGAACTGGGCCAAGCAGCAGTGTAGACAAAGGGTGGGATCAGATCAATCATGCGATGCATTGGGTGGCAGAACTCGTGTAACGCCTTAGGTCTAGCGTCAGCCATAGACAACGGACCTCGCAAGGGTCGCTGGGTCCAGTAAATCAAAGCCGCCAGCTCCCTAAATTCAAGAAGGTTAATAAGATGTGACAACAGTTGCAGCGCCAGTTGACGATAATTCCGAAGAATGACCGTGAAAACTAGCGGATTAAGGTAGCTCGAGTGTTGAAAGTAGCTGGCAGCTTAGTTAATATTTGAAGCCTGTTGCGCCTATTTGCAACACCGGTGAGCGGCAAAATTCGGTTAGTGAAGTCGTGTGTGATAGTAATGGAGAGCCCATTCATGGTAGATAACCAAGGGTTGACGGTTGAGCTAAGCATCTCAAGGATCGGTTTAGCTGGCCGCACGCTAACTTATTTAGGCAAACATCTGCAGCTGCGAATCCTTTGGAGGTGTCTGTCGCATCCAAAATGGAATCCGAAGACGGGTCGAATAACGGACTACTGAAGAAGGGAAAGGCAGCCGGTATCGTCGAACTTCCCCAGTACTATACAAATTGCATGCCAAAGCCTTGAAAAAATCACCTACCTTCTCCTTTCTTGATATATGGAACAAGGGGCGTAGTCAGTCATAGAGTTTCTGAGTCACGGATTGTATCCGTCTTCAAAAACGGCGAAAAGAGACTATGTGGCAATCATCGGAGAATTAGTTTGATTCTGAAAGTAACCAAGGTCCTGGCTCCGATAAAACTGCGTTGTTTGACGCCAATTCCCGAAAGTGACAAACCGCGAGAAGTTGGTCGGATTTGGTTTAGGTCAAGATCACTTAAGTACTCGTCGGCATTAACTGGAAAATGGCCCCGAATACCGTGGACTTATGATCGCAGGCTTACAGGAATGGAGGACGCGTAACACTCCGTGGATGGCACAGCGTCACACAGGAAACTCGCCCGGCAGGGCATGACAGAAAGATACGAGAATTCGGGTAGAGCAGGGCAATTTCAAATATACAATGAGTTGACAGGTTGTTGTGCGGCTACGCGAATTGAGGATCCGAGCCTGGACTATTGTTTTCAAACTCACTTTTTGTCCGTGTCTTGCTACACCACAGGCAGTGTACTCCTCTGCTATCGTGCGACGCTAGTGCTTGCGCCTTGTGCTTCAGCGTTCCTACAGATCAACCGAACTCGGCAACACAACAGTTTGCGCGTTATTGATTGCGTGAGGGTTAACTGTCAAATCCATTAGAAACGACCAGCGGTGTTCAACAACAGTGTCTTATCCCTCCCTTCCTGTTCAACATCGTCATGGACAAGGTGATGGAGTATGCTTGAGGAGGTCTTCAGGGTGACGATAGTAGTTGCCGAACGTTGGTGCTGGGATTTATTGGGGAGAAAATTTACCAATTTGTGTGAACGTTTTTAACCTTACCCTGGTTAGCTTGCGTTAGTCGATACGATGGTTTTAGCTCGCTGGCAGAAAATTTGATATGAAACAGGGGGGTAATCAAAAACAAATAAAACTATTCGGGCCCTAAATCGTCTTCTGTTCGCTGTACATCTCCAGTACGTGAGAGCACTTTGAAATTGCGATCAAGCTTGAATGGACGTAGCTGAGGGGATACATACGGATGGGAAAAGACAAGAATGTTGCAGTGGCCAGTACAAGGAACAGTTTAAGTACAAACACACTTCAGATCATTCTCATTCGATGAGAAAATGACAGCACGAGTCGCACTGTTTACGGGTTCACTGTCATTTTAGCCTTACAGTGTATCAGCCAGCTTTAGTTTGGACGGCGGTCCTTCGGAGCTTCAAAGCCACGAAGGACGTGAGGACACCTACTTTACCTGAAGTACGCTGATAACATTGTCTCATTCCCACATTTCCACGTCATCTGTCGACCTTCACACGGGCTTCTTCCAAAGTCCATGTGAGAGAAAACGCAAAATAGGGGTACGGTTATGGTGGACGAGTATTCCGCCTATGCGCAACAGGTGACCTAACAAATGCAAAGTCCATGAAGTTTTCTTACGCTTGAGATGAGGTGTTCTTCAGACTCTGGCACCTTAGTGTTGGATCCTGATCGTCCACATGTTACTCACCCGGATTACGTTCCATCAATCCGTCCTAGCCAATACTAATTAGAGATCCGTGGCCAAAACCTCCAGCCTGTACGAAACTATTTTACCGACACGCATACTCAATTTGGTCTCGTGCAGGCATGCAGCAAATATGCGCGCAGCTTCGGCAACAATATACACGACCTGTTCAAATTGCAGTGAATATTAGCCCGACGCTTACAAGTGGCTTCAGTCCTAGCGTAAGTCCCTCGAGCATTCGATCATACGCGTGTGTTACTGTCAGACTGCTGAGCTACCATCGTTCGATACGCAGTACCAGGGTTAGCTGTTAAAGCGGTTCACAATTGGGGTGAATTTCTCCCGCAATACGCAGCTACCCACGCGTTTCCCGGCACTTACTATCGGTGTCATCCGGTTACACCGTTTTGCATTTCAAATGTGCTAAAGCACATGCAATCCGAAATTGGCCAGACCACGAGAGTCTGTCTAGAGGCACGTTTATGCATTGTCCGGCAGCTGCGAAGCATGAAGCATTGAGTCATTTCTGCCTAATCTAACGTCACACAGCTTCCAATCCATTTCTGCACTTTTTGACTTCTACA
>LUCM01008567.1:0-12998 GCA_008360955.1 Fasciolopsis buskii
GGCTGAATGGAAATCCATGTGCTTGGGGTATATTTTTCTCCCAATCATTCTCCCCCTCCCAATGGAGAGGCCAGGTCAAACCAACCTGGAAACATGGAGGGCATGGGGAATACTTTGTCGAGCCGGTGCATATTAGTTACACAAATATGGATGAATATTCAGCGTGAGATGAGCAGTCCTACAGGGTTCCGCGAGTCACGGAGTAATGCAAGCCAATGGACGTCATGGTGCAGTCTCAGTGAGAAAGCTCCCATTTATCTTTGCATGCAGATACAAGCCCTCCGTCCTAAATGAAGGCTTTCTGAATCCGTATAAAGCGGCTGGACTAGGTCGGCAGTCTCCGCCCTTCCTCAAGGATGGAGGCAAAGTGTTAACATTAAAGCTAACGAAATTTCTGAGGGCAATCTGGATGAGAGAACAGGTACCCAAGTGCTACTGTGAATCTGTTATATTACCGACTTACAAAAAAGATGGTTGATCCTCATGTGAAAATCACGGGGATTCATTTGGCAAGCATGGCATCCAGACTGCTTTGCTGATTGCCCAGTACTCGCGAAAAATGCATGTGAGAATGAAGCCGATTTCAGTCTTGGTCGAAGTTATGTTGACAATATCTTCACTCTGTGGCAAATCTTAGGATAAAGACGTAATCTCTGTAAACTAACGACCTGTGTCCTTCTTGATCTGAAAGTAGCGCTTGAATCAATTGACCGTACAATTCTGTGGCGTTGGCTCTCATTTTTTTATGATGTACCTTAAGCATGAATGTATTGGAAAGGACACGTCCCATAGCCACATCGTACCCACTACACGAGGGGAAGGATCAGCAACCTTGAACCTGAGACTTGGAGTGGCTTAGAACCACAAAGTCACACTAGGTCATGTTTGGTAACGAGCCGCAGATATTCGTCTCACTTTTACACTCTCTGTATTCGAACGGACAAAGTCCAGTTCCTGCTTACAGCGATCTTTTACCGGACTTTATCACGAAAAATGGTGTTCATTAGGATTGCTCCGTTTCACATTTTCTTATCAATTTTATCATCGAGACGATAACAGAAGTCACCACATTTCCATGTGAGAATAGTGGGATTGTTATTTGCTCTGACCTAAAATACTGAGACGGTGTTGTGCTACTGAGTAAAGACCCAAGTAGCAGGTTTTTCTCGGTCTGAACGATAACGCAGGTGTGTTTGGAACGCGCTTTTACCTTTGAAGTGTAAAATAGTGTTGCAGGGTGTTGTGTTGCCGAGTTTGGTTGGTCTATGCACACACTGAAGCACAAGACACAAGTACTCGCAGTGCACGATATCCCAGGAGAACAGCCTGTAGTCTAGTAGGACACGAACACACACACAGAGGTTGGAGACACAAAAAGTTCGGGCTCAAGACTCAAGGCCCGTAGTCGCACAACGGATGGGACAGATCTGCTGCTCCCTTGAATGAGCAGCCACACGGAACAATAAGCGGCGCGAAATACGAACAGCTAGCCCAGCCCGCTAGCGAAAGAGAGAAAACGAACACAGAGTACTGCCGCGCGTTTATTGGTGACCCACCAACACAAGTCATAATTCAAGTGAGCTCTATCGTGTATATAGTTTTGTTGGGTGGCCTTGGTCGATGTGTGGACTGGCCAATCACAGAACGGGCTTTTATGAATCTTTTCGCGGACATATAAAAATATTCAACCGCGCAATATTTAAAATAACGTCAATTTCGAAATATTAAGAAAAGGATAGATTTTTTTGGAAAATTAATAGCGCAAATGAAATCTACGGCTCCAAAAACCTTGGAATGGTCATCGACCATAACACAGGGTTGGGTTGCCTGAAAACCCGAACCTTGTTCTTGTAGGAGAAGAATTGAGTTCGATAGACAGATTTAGTCACTTGGGTAGCTGTCTCATCAAGTGATCACATACCGAATAAAGTACCTTCATGTGCGATTGTCATCCACCGGTTTGATGCATCTGTAGCCATCGGTGTGACATCTGGTAATCGGTCAAAGGTGGACTTCACATGGTATCACTGTGGTCAATCTTGCCATACAGGTCAGAAGCATGGTTGTCTGGAGACTGCTGGGGTTTGTATTCCTGTGGCATGCGAACATCTCCGAGATTACATTAAGTAGTATAGTTGGTCTATTTTTGTTGTAACACGCGTTTGCGGTCGTGTATTTTGACTTATGTTGTCATCATTTATGACTTTTATCCGCGACGATATTAGACCCTAAAGCAGTTTATTAATCCCTGACGTTGCTGAAATCTTATTACGAAATACCTGTTAAATGTACTGACAGCACTACCTTCTTTGTCTAGAGAAAACCGAAGTATGCCGCAAGAAGTCTGGGCGTTAAAAATGATGCTTATGAAGTAGATGAAGAAGGATTGCGAGAAGAAGTTCTCTTCGATTCGGATATGCGAGCTCGGCTGCTAGAGAATACGGAGCGTGTGGCTAAATCTGGGGATCGTCTTCAGAGTGGTTTGAAGGTTGCCTTGCAAACAGAAGAAGTAGGCGGAAGTATACTGAATGACTTGAGTGAACAACGCGAAAAACTGCAACGCAGTCGGAATAGAGTAAGTACTTTTCACGTTCACATTTCCGTTTTCTTTGGACGGCTTAACAAGTGAGCTGCCCCTTTACGCAGTTCTTTTTGGCATAACCATTTACTTCAATTTCCCAACCACTAACCTTGCGCTGGTGTGCTTTGATTGCGATTTTTGCATTAATGTTATGTATTCAAAGGCAGAACGTTACAGGTTAGGATTTGCGAGCTAATACCCACCTGAATGTTTGCCGGTATTATGTGTCCCAGCTGCCTGGAAGTTTGTAATCTCATCAAAAGCCGTCCACCTCGTTACATGCGGCCATGAATTTGATTTCCACTAGCTATGACTGTTCTGCGATAGGTACTGTGTTAATACTCCACATTCACAAGTTTTCGTGTTGATCGTTTATTTGACTTGTTTGTCGTGATCGCATGCGCTTTTCTTGGGCTCAGTTGGTCACCTTTCTCTTATTTTCGACAAACTAAAGAATTTGACTTGCTGGTGGTTTCGGTATAGTGTTTTGATTTTAACTAGTTACCATTTACGCGTTCCAGTGCAAAGCAGTCCGGTTATCGATATCTGATGTCTTTGTTCACTGACTTCATCTCTATCAGTAACCCTAGTCGGCCAACCAAGGCTACTGATTTTCTGATACTCCCGTTTTTGACACCATGAATATATACAGTAGTTTATTCATGCATTTAGTAGAAGCATCTGCAGGCGGGCTATCGCAGCAAACTGCATATGAAGCAACGAACGACCGAATGCGTATATTCTGTAATTACATGCCTACAACAAGATTGCATTGAATGGAGCATTGTCTGTCAAATAATATCCGCTACATGAAGGGAGTCAAAGAACATGATCTTGAACCTGCCAACTATGTGAGTCCTTATAGGTCTGGTATAGTCACAACATTTTTTCGTCCCGCAATGAGTATTCAGTTACTTCTTTTTCATTGCACTTGAAATGAAATACAATGGGGCTGATTAACCTCATCATCAAATGGCATTCTTACAGGGGAATGTGGAGAGGGGAATTCACTTACGAACCAGTTTATTGGTCCTGCTTTTGAAGAGATAAACGCCGTCAGTGGATAGGAAAACAGAATAAGTATACCGCGCAGTTTTTAGGCTTGGGAGAGGGAAGTGAAGGGTGAAAGTACGACATCTAACAACACTTCACTTTCAGTTTTGCCAACCTTAGAATCTTCATCAACGTAATCAGGTTTTGAATGCCCCCTCACAACGCAGTCCACTCAGAAAAAAGACGGAAAGTACTTAAAGACTCACTCCAAGTTGAACAACTGTATAGAAGAAAGACTTCAAATGCTAGAGCGCCACTAACTACGGGATTGTGCGTATGGTCTCCAACCGTTGTCTGGCGCTCTTCTCGTGGACTTCAACCCAGCAGTTTGACTGGACCTACACGAACTAAGCCGCTAATACTTTTGCCATGTCATTCATTAGCCACTTGAACCCATCGTCCAGTCACCATCCGCCTCGAAGATCAACGCATTGTGCCCTATGGGCATGCGCAAAGCATGTCCCAACCACCAGAATCTATTGACACCCAATGCTTCTGAAGATTCGACCAAAAGGCCAAATGTGTTCCGCTTAAACGCTGAGTTACTGAGGAAATTCTCCCACCATAGATAATGGTGTTTAAATATCGACAGTCTTTAGACATTTTGTCCTCGACAACCATGCTTCTGACCTGTATGGCAAGATTGACCACAGTGATACCATGTGAAGTCCACCTTTGACCGATTACCAGATGTCACACCGATGGCTACAGATGCATCAAACCGGTGGATGACAATCGCACATGAAGGTACTTTATTCGGTATGTGATCACTTGATGAGACAGCTACCCAAGTGACTAAATCTGTCTATCGAACTCAATTCTTCTCCTACAAGAACAAGGTTCGGGTTTTCAGGCAACTCAACCCTGTGTTATGGTCGATGACCATTCCAAGGTTTTTGGAGCCGTAGATTTCATTTGCGCTATTAATTTTCCAAAAAAATCTATCCTTTTCTTAATATTTCGAAATTGACGTTATTTTAAATATTGCGCGGTTGAATATTTTTATATGTCCGCGAAAAGATTCATAAAAGCCCGTTCTGTGATTGGCCAGTCCACACATCGACCAAGGCCACCCAACAAAACTATATACACGATAGAGCTCACTTGAATTATGACTTGTGTTGGTGGGTCACCAATAAACGCGCGGCAGTACTCTGTGTTCGTTTTCTCTCTTTCGCTAGCGGGCTGGGCTAGCTGTTCGTATTTCGCGCCGCTTATTGTTCCGTGTGGCTGCTCATTCAAGGGAGCAGCAGATCTGTCCCATCCGTTGTGCGACTACGGGCCTTGAGTCTTGAGCCCGAACTTTTTGTGTCTCCAACCTCTGTGTGTGTGTTTGTGTCCTACTAGACTACAGGCTGTGTGCNCGATGGCTACAGATGCATCAAACCGGTGGATGACAATCGCACATGAAGGTACTTTATTCGGTATGTGATCACTTGATGAGACAGCTACCCAAGTGACTAAATCTGTCTATCGAACTCAATTCTTCTCCTACAAGAACAAGGTTCGGGTTTTCAGGCAACTCAACCTGGCTTAACAAAGTATTCCCCATGCCCTCCATGTTTCCAGGTTGGTTTGACCTGGCCTCTCCATTGGGAGGGGGAGAATGATTGGGAGAAAAATATACCCCAAGCACATGGATTTCCATTCAGCCGCATCCCACTGTTTTTTGGGTGTGTTCATCTTAGAATCAAGGCTTTAGTTGAGAAACCCAACCGTTCTCTTCAGCTGCTGGGTCCTCCAGGAATACCCATCAATTATCTTACAAGAATTATGCAGTTACGAGGAATTCTATACTACGTCGTTCGTCGAGCACGGTAGTCTGCGCTGAAACAGCTTCGAGTGGCGTCGGCATTGAAAATTTGTTTCTGCTCAAGGCGTCGTTTCTTTCAGTCAACTTTCGCAGTCTCTCGCCAGTGTTTTCTGTTTTCTAGAATCTTCATCATAGATTTTGTTTGCAGCTTAGCAAGGTTCGTCCGGTGGTTCAGTTGAATGCTGCATTGTTTTCTCATTTCGTAAATAAACGCGCCGTTTGTTGGACGCAGCTGGGACAATTCGCGAAGGAGGTTTGTGGAGAACAACTATGCTGGAGATATATTGGAGTTAAGGTGGCTTCGGAAGTATTAAATTCAACGCAGTTATTGGAACCCCACCGGAATCCTTCTAGGTCGGAATTTTTTGAAATACTGGCGCTGTCTTTATGGGCTTGACGCGGAATTGTGTAAGAACGAGAACAAGAGGAAGTGACGTCGTCGGCAAAGAAACAATTTAATCTGAAGGATGTTTAAATTATCTGTTTATTTACAGGAGAGTGTAGGTGCAACTGGTAAATCTTGCGGAATCCCAGCATATACAGCACAGGACCGAGACAAACTTCCGTCAACTTGGATGGCAATGGTTCACTTACTGAGAGGAAGCCAGCGGTTCCCCCCAAAAAACCGTACCATACTTGGCGGAAAGCTTTAGAAAAAACGAGTGATACCAAGGATGTTTCTCTGTGATTATTCAGTATAACCGACGAGGAGTGTTAGGCGATAGCCATTGGACCACCGTTTGGACGGTGATTTCGGAATCCCTATTACTAGTTCTTGTGGACCTTCGTGTTCGACAAAACCTACGCAGTTGATCGAAAATTGAACGACAGTTGATCAGATTTGAAGGGTCACGGCGTTTAATGAGCAGCGAAAGCCATGGCATGTTTCCAAGATGTCGGGAAGGTAGAGTTCTAGAGAAAGATAGGAGAGACGACATAAAAGAGGAGCCCAATCAGAAACACTTTAAGAATGACGCCTTATGTCCCTCTATAGTTTACAAACTTATTCTTAGGTTGCACGAAGCGCTGGTGGGAGTTATGCCTGAGTGTCCAGCGTTTGCAGTAAAGTGCTGAACGTTTAAAATGCACACCAACATCACGTGCGTGATTAACCCCAATGACGGTTTAGGTCTGCTCGGTCAGGGAAAGTGTAAAGTGAAAAAAATTCATGTCTTGTCGAAAAATATCGGCACAACGGGAAACAGATGTGGAAACGGTAAAAGTGAAACAACAGTTGCTTTAAGGGTAGATATCTAGGAAGTCCAGAAGATCGTCCGAGTTGGCCGAACTAAACTGACGAGAGTGGAAGTTTGTGGCAGATGATTTAATGAAAGTTGTGGCAGCGGACTGAACGATTGGGCCAAAAAGGGGAAGAATGGAAATATTTGAGTGGATAGAGGGGGCGAAAGTGAAGATAAGGTTGAGAGTGTAAGTGCTGTCGCCAGACCGATCGGTTATGTATATTAGTTGGGATAATTTGTTGACCACAGCAAATTGTTTGTGCTCAAGATGTCAGAATAGTGTACTAGCCATTCACAGATTGTGAACGTCGAAATTTCCCAAGATATTAGGATGATAGTTGAAGTCTGTAAGAAGCGATTGTTCAGCGCTTGTAGATAGGAAGTCAAAAGTCGGAGGGTCGTCGCCTTCGGGGAGCGATATGCAACATGAAAGTAATGACGGAGGGGATCCGGAGTTTCAGCTACGAGTTCAAATTCACTACTGAAAAAGTCGAGACTCGGTGGCAACTTATTGATGAAGAGAAACACTACCATCTCACTTAGGAGCAAAAACGGAGCGATGTGCAATCGGAAAACTGAGAATGGTTAGTATCTGACTTGACGAAGAACGGGGTTTGCTTCCGAAGTAGAGCACCGGAAGAAGAGGATTGAAGAGACTGGTAGGCAGAACCAACGTTGCAGTTTCTGTTCGGGAGTGCTAATGGAGGCGATGAGCTTCTGACTGCCTTGTAAATGTGATTGAACGTAAGAACGAGATTACGCGTTATTCTGTAATGTTGTAGTTTTTGTGCACGAAAACCGGCAACCGTGATCGGGAGACCTAAAGCGACAGACGATCGAAGGCCTGACAACAGCAGAGCAATCTACCACTTTTTAGGCAGCCCACTTTGTTTCTGATACGGAGTTGGTATCTGTTTGCGTTGTATCATTAGAAGATCCACTGTTAAGGTTGGCCAGTTGGGACACTCCTTGAAAAAACCGACTAAATACTCCGGATAGCGTTTCCTATAGTAAATCAGAGAGCCGTCGAAATCAGTGTTCTCACCGCCCGTTTTTTATAGGGCAGTACGTCTACCCTGCCGGTATGGATTGCGAATTGTGCGACTTCAATCCCGTTCATCATCTTACATTCAGTAGTTCACGGGTGCTTTTCCCGTACACAACCGTTTACTCCTCTGTTGATTCGCCTTACTCCCCCCCTCAGCCTATTACCTCAAATTCTTCGGTTTTGACCATGCTAGTGGTAGTTTAATCGAAATAAGTCCTTTTGCTATTCTCTCGTCTCTCTAAAATAGCATCCAAAATTCACTAGACCCGCTTCCGCCGGCTGATGCACTCCTCGTCCTCAATGCTCCTTCACCTTAACCACCTTCAGTGTGCGAACACTGATGCGTATAGGTCAACAGAGGTGTTTAGCCCGTGCACTGGCGATCCTATCCATCGATGTGTGTGTGTTGTATCCGAGAAACTCGCTCCAAGCTCTGTTATCCGACTGACATTTCCGTCTAGTCCTCCTGTCAAGTTTCATCTGAGTCTTTCTGAGGACTCCGAGGCTGAGGCTCCTGGTGTTGCTGGCGTTGGTATGGCTCCCAGTAAGAGGGCTGAGGCTTCACTATTTGACTGGATCCCAGCTGACTGCCGGCTATGCTCAGTGACACTTGGAGATTTATACAAATTAAATAACCGTCGCTCTGATAGACGCAACTTGTTTGTTGTGTCAGAGTACACGCCAATGGATTGCATCTCAAATGCATTGAAGAACATTTTCTATCAAAAGCAGTACACCCTCTTACGCACAGCGAGGCTGGGCGACATCGTGGTTTTGGCAGGGGAAATGGATGCTCGAGTAGGTCGACTGTCCTCGAATGGGGCCCATCTAGGTGGTTCCTTTGGTCTCGATTCCTGTCGCTCCGATCATCAATTGTTTCTCGCTAGTACGATCTTCAGACGTTCCAACCGCCGATATGGCACTTGACATCCACTCTCTTCGGGTCTGTGGTGAACCCAAATTGACCATATCGCTACTAGCTACAAATGGCGGGGCTGTCTGCAAGACTACCGGCTGTACTGTAACACACCCTTCCACTCCGACCATGCCTTAGTATACACTGAGCTGTCCATGTGCTTTGGTGGGCACTCAAACGCATGATGCAGCGTCGGTTATATTGTGACAAGCTATCTAATCCGACTCACCTAGCAATCGTTTGAAGTGAACTGGCTGGAAAGCTGGGATCGCCTCCACCTCAAAACACCAACAAGCAATGGTCGCTTATCAAGAATGCCTTGCATTCTGCTGGCTTGGTGAGTTGCGGTCAGACCCGTGGATTTCTGTTGAGTCTCTACGCATTCTTGACCTGCGCCAGTCCTTTCTGGCTGGTGACGAGTATGATGAAGCACGGCTCGTGACGAGACGCCAACTCAGTTCAAGCTTGCGTAGGGATCACCAGATGTGATGATCTCAATGAGCTTCGAAGATGGGACGCGCTGCCACTGCAGGAATCTCCTGCAAGCTGTTTCACTTCGGCCGAGCTACCGATGGGAAAGTGTTGTATGTTACGGAAACGGTCTGTGCAACGTACTGCTTACATAACCTTCAAGTCCAAATGCATGCAGATGTGTTTCCAGTGATTCCACGCACTAGCTCACACCCGGCTGCTATTATCAAGACATGTTTTACTCTCTTCCTCAAGGGGTGAGATTTATAACCCATTTAACCGAGCCTGAGTTATTTGTTTTATCTTGCGTTGTGCGGTGACCGGACGAACGGGGGCTAATAAGGTGGATTAAAGATTGATAGCGATGTCTAAAGGAGTGATGTTTCACCCCTAACCTCATCGCATGGAGTTTTCCTTCGGGACTCTCAACCAGAACCTGTGACTTAACAATCTGATGGGGCATGAATTCAGTAGTGTATCCTAACCGAAACCTGTTTGGAGAAACTTATGTATTGTCCAGTAATACCCCGTTTTTTACCCATTTCATCTGTCTTCCTTGGTGCACCATCGGATCGACTGATGATCGACTGATAACTGATGCACTCTGTTGTGCAAGCAGAACCAAGTATCGTCCGTATAAATAGAATTGTCATCGAATCTTACTTACAACCTTATTTCTTATTGTTATGGTGTCCAATTAAGTTTTCTGAGCTTTCAATAAAGCCAACATTTTAGATAATTTTAATCTCGGCGAAATAAAAGAGGTTAACTTCGTAGTAGAAGGATCTGCAAATTTGAAGTGAGCAGTCTACTCAACGTTCACACTAAACAAAACTGTAAAAAACAACTTAAGCAAAGCCAGTGAGAAAAACGGCCTTGCGAAGCTAAGTGAGGTTAAGTCAGGATTCGGCAGAAGTAAGTGGCGTCGGTAAAAAACAACACAGAGAGCGTGGGGATTGCGAAATACGTTCGTAGGGGGGCGTGGTCAGAGGTGGGATGCGTGAGAAGGGAAGTAGAATGACCTCTGTAAAGGCATAAATCGGATTTAGGCCTTTGGCTATGCTAAATTTTCAATACTTTGAATACCAAGACCGGCCGAGCATGTACCACATGATTTGCAGTTTTTGTAAGCTCGGTGTGAACCGAAGTATGTGTTGATTTCATGATCAACTGCGTAGTTGCGGACACTTTATATGGGCTGTAGGTAGCACAGTGATTGTCATTACTCGGCCTTGTTAAGCGCCGCCCTGGAACATAATGGCCTTAAGGGTTAAAGATAAATAATTGGCCATTCATGTGATTACTGTTTTATGAGATGTTATTTGATGGTGTGTGTGTGTGTTTGTGTTCGCATATGTACGGGTATCAGTCAATCGATATGCATGTGCTTCGAGGAATGCTCTCACTAGACCGTTATTGATTGGAAGGATGGAAGGACCAAGATCCTCCGTTTATTGTATTCGTTTCGGTCTTAGATAGGTACTACTTCGAGGTATCCATCTGAACCAGAGCCGTACCTTCCAAGCTGTGATCGCTGTAAGCCTCATTTACTTAGCTAGATCGATAAAGGGCTAACCCGTCTGATAATCCCTGAAGGCAGCGTTTCTGTCATAGAACTCGTGCAGTAGAAGGAAGGGAATTTCAAAATTTGGAGTGACAAGGACGAGGGAATGACAACCACTGTCGGACTCAGTGATGGCGTTGCAATCTGGCAAAGTGTTCCGTGATGTAGTGCACATATCAGACTCGGTTCGTCATACTAACTCAGGCGGTGGTCGGGTGAGTTAGAGATGTTCCACTTCGAATTCGTAGATATCAGTTAGAATACTGCTGGTCACTTTGGTAGTAGATGATAATTCGCCGTCGTCTGACTCGTGACCATACCACTGTGTCTTACAGACAACGAAATATCTCTTTTTGACTATACTCATGTTTCAGTGAAAGAAAATGAAATAAGTTGTTCAAAGTTCTCGAATTAGAAGCACTTGATGGGTTTTGTTCATTTAGCGCCAAGCATTACATACTTATTGTCCTCCATGCTCTTTCGATTGTTACTTTGTAGCTTCATCAAGCAGATGCTGACCTGGAAAAAAGCTCTCGCGTTATTTCAGAAATGACTCGCAGGTATGCAACCAATTTATCTCTAATTGTTGTCATCTACAGGTGACGCCGATTGTGATGAATCCAAAATCTTCCTGTTGCTATCCTTATGGCTCTAGTACTTGCTAGGAGTAAAGAAGCATTAGCAAATAACAAATTTGCTTTCCTGTTTCCTTTGTTATGTCTGTTTTTAGATTGTAGCTAGGCCGGTCAAAAATCAGTGACCTCGGTTGTCTAGGTAAGCGCATCTGAACATGAAAAACAAAACACTGCCGGAGCACAAAATTTCATTTATGTTTTCGGAAGGGTCTTAGGATTAATCCTAGTTTAAATTCATATTTCGGGTAGATTTGAAAAACATTTAAATGCTCCAAGTTCCACTAGCATGAATTAATCCCACAACAAAGCAGGAAATCTGATTATGCTGCGTAATGGTGGAAAGTGCTGAGCGCCTCAATCTAAGGACCCATTAATTCCTCTAATGGGTAGATGGCATGTGGCAACCCGAAAAGCACCTAGAAAATAAACATTTCCAGGAAAAACTTCCTCGAAAAACTTGTTCCGTTTTCTTATTTTCGTCCAAGTTGTTCAGGGTTACACGAATAAAACTAGAAAATTCTTGCCAACAGATCAAAAGAAAATGCACCCCGAATAGGGGGGTTTTGTCGTTGCGGTAACTGAAATGTTCCCCTTATTCCAAGAAAATAGCTAATATAGGAGAACGGTAGTGTATCCGAAAGAATCTCCATGTTTCACTGTGTCAGAATTTAGTAAACATGTTTTCCTGAGTAGAGCGGTTTTCCTTCAGTTTGAGGTAAATCGGATAAATGTACACCTGTATGGAAGGTATGCTTCACTTTGGATCATCATGCGCCATGGTCGAAATTTGCATGTAGTGGCTAAAGTGGGATGCCTGCTAATTTCTAGCTTATTCGTTCCTTATATAACTTAAAGGCTTACGAATTGTCGGAAAGATTCTCCAGTTCTCGCTGAATAAAAGAAATAAAAATTCAAGTATTTGTTGCTCACTAGAACGAAAATTGCTCGTGTGACGCTTGTTGCATGAGTTTAGCCAAGACCTGTGCCATCACCGTTGCAGCCAACTCTATTCTTGATCTAAATAGACTTAAGATATTGTAATATTATTCCTACCTTCTTTTTATTCTTACCGAAATTCTGGCCAATATGTTTGCATGTCTTCTCGATAGTATAGAAAGAAAACAAGCAGTTGTGATCTGTAGTTTACTCTGCCTTTTTGTTTGCCAACTAAGCAATAGATATAGTTCTTCTGAGGTCAAATTTTGGGTGCTTACCTATCACTCAGAATTAATGTCCCACCACTGTCACAACGAGACCGCACCTTAACGTGGTGTGACAGTTTGCCTGCCTCCATGACCCAACGAGCTATACAGGATGGCTTATCTCAATCCGAAGATCCAATCATGCCTGGGAGGTTAATGGGTAGAGGCCTGACGAAGTAGTCTCCTGGTCCTCCAAGTCAGGAGTTGATCTATCTTGGCAGCTCAGTCGGAAAAACCAGTGGAAGAATAATTGATCCAAGTAGATGGGCTTCCACTCAGCTATGCCCCGCTGCCTTGTGGTCAGGTTCTTGTGAGAACCAAAGGCTTTGATTGAGAACCCAAATGGTTCTTCCGCTTAGTGGCTGGACTCCCTAGCAGCACCCGTCCATCAATCCCCATGAGTAACACGCCTACGAATAATTCCATACTGCATCGGTCGTCGCGCAGGATAATCAGGACCGCGCTGCCCATTGC
>LUCM01008569.1:0-30388 GCA_008360955.1 Fasciolopsis buskii
AGTTGAAAGGTTGTGTGTACTGTGTCGCAGTGCACTCAGTTCTGTTGTACGGTCGCGAGACGTGGATTATGCGTGTCAGATGTGTCTGTCATCTGGAGGTTTTCGACCACCGATGTCTACATAGTATCGCTAGGCTTGGATGGAGTGATCAGGTGAGTAACGTGGAGATCAGGAATCTAATACTAGGTGCCGGCTCTCAGAATACCTTGTTTCATCACATGAAATTTAGTAGACTACGCTGGTTGGGTCACGTGTTGCGTATGACGAACACTCGTCTACCATATTGTGCCCTATTTTGGGTTCATCCCAAGGAATGGAAGAAGCCATGTGGAGGTCAGCAGATGACCAAGGCAAGGCGGGATGAGAAAATGTACAGCGAACTTAGGTAAAGTAGGTGTCTCACGTCTTCGTAATTGGAGTCCAAAAGACCTGCCAACTAGCTGACTGGAGACGCTGAAGTACAGTGTAATGAACCGTGAACAGTGGAGATCGTGTTGTCATTTCCTATCGAACCAGAATGACTGAAAGCGTGCGTTTGTACAGTTAGACTGTGTTCCATGTGTTGGCTGCAGCAGCATCTTATCTTTTCCCGCCTGTGTAGGTCCACTCCCTATTTCCCTTGGATATTCACTCTTTCCATAGAAAAACGTACTCATGAGGGAAAGGCAGCGGTCAGTGAGGCCTGTCTTGCTGTTTAACACTGAACGGCAATGAAGATGGTAACCAGCCGGGCCACAGCGAGTTGCCCTCTACCACTGACATGATTGATTAATCTGTGGTTTCAAAATCTAACCCCTTCGGACACATATGCTTGATGTACTTGACCAACTTTCGTTCGTTCATGCTGTAGATGTCGTTGCACCTTATTCATCTTACGGTTAGGGATCCGACGTTTTTGTTCCAGTAGACGAAGCGATCCTTGCGAAATCCATTGTGTTGGATGGACGTTGTATTTAACACCGTAGGCCAAACCTGCTTTCCAATGCATCACCTATTTGATTTGATTCCACTGCTAATCTACGCCGTTGCTCGTCAGCGTCTTTGGTTAGTGTGGTACATTCTGTTCACAACTGGTGCGAACAGCCGAACCGGGTTTATAGTCTGTGTCAGTGGCTTTTGGGGTGTAACGAAAATCCCAACAAAGCCAGTGCACGGACCAATTTGACGTACGTGGTCCAGTACGACCTACACATTTGGGCAGAAACGACGACGGTAGCTTACTACAATTTGGTCGATCTGATTTAGACTACCTGTCGAACTAGAGGGCTACGTCGCTGTGCGACGCGAACTGTATCGGAAATAGTGCTTGACAGAAACAATGGATTGTCTGTATGAAACTGGAGAAGCCAGTCGCCGATATCTGTTCGATGAGTGGGAAAAGCTTCCTATTCACTAGGCACCCGAACTTCTGAGTTAAAATCACTTGCTGCCACTACGCTGTCGGATCCTTTGTTCCTACGAACAAGAGTAACAAGTTCGTCTTATTCGCCTATCGGCGATACACTCTTTTGGAGCATATACGGAAATTGCAAACACGTTACGCTTAACACAACTATGGTTTCGTATGCTGACCGATTCCTACAATCATGCGACGCATAAACGACTGCTAACCGTAATCCAGCCGAGAAGGGACGTTTTAGCCTTGTTGCTCTACACAATCTCTACGTCGCGCTGACCCGCAGCTTGACGTACTTTGCCTCATGAGCTGCACTGGGAAGGTCTTGATGAGGTATTAGGCACTGTTGGTTGAATTACGCTAGTATAATTCCGGATTCGTGTTTCACTAACAGCAGATTTCAATCAAAAGTAGGTCCATTGTCATCGCTAAATAGGATTATTGATCAGCTTGCATCAGAGTGCTCACATTGAAAGAGCCGAGATACAGAGACTAACGAGGCTCGAGAAAATGTCAACTTCCAGATTGAAAGTCAATTACGATATTATTGGGCAAGTATCGGGTACGTTAACGTTGAGGGGCATTATGGGTAGGCAAAGGGGGTAAATAAAGAAGACAGGCCGGATAAAACAGGAAGCTTGGAGCAGTAGCATACTTATACTCATACTCTACCCATCCCGCTCGATGCAATGAGCAACGCGGTCCTCATTATCCTGCGCAACGACTGATGCAGCATGAAATTCTTTGTAGTCGGGTGGTTCATAGGGAATTGTAAAGCTAGGAAGTTTAGCCACTAAGCAGATATTCGGTCTTAGGATTCAATCCTTAGAAAAGGCACTAAATCAGAAGAGGGTAAGGTTTGTTTTGCGCATGTTCACAGAATGTCTGCCTCGTTGTACGCTGTTCTTTGAGGCAGGTAGTAGTTGGTGAATGGGTCGAGATGGCCAGTCGATGACATGGCAAAAAATATGAAAACCGTAATCATTGGACTGGGTGGCGTAGGCCCATTTAGACTTTCAGGTTGGGGTCCGAGAGATCCCCTCTCTTAATCAGCGGTTGGAGACAATAGGTGATATCATTCAGTGCCGCAGTCGGTGGCGTTCATGCATCTGAAATCTTTCCTCTTCTATATACTTGTTGACCTTTTATTTCTAGTCAATTTTCCAGCATTCCTCGTTCTATTCATCTCTCTTGGATAAATGGTGTTGTGAGACAGCAACCAAGAACAGAGCACGTTGGTTGGGACTCAAATTCCCAATTCGCGTTTAGATCACCGCGGCCAACGAGGTAGCACAGGGCGCGCCGGTTTCCGGGGATGAAGCAGCATGATCAGACCAAACCGTGGAGAAAAAATCCATGAAGATATTAGGGGATTCTGTGCGAAGAGACGTCCCCGGCGCCACTTGGGTTCTGTTTGAAGTGGCACCGTTTAGCCTTTGCACAAGTAAGTGCTACCTGCCGAGCAGCAGGAAGGTCAGTTCTTGGGAGTCTGTGACCGAAGAAGCGGTCCTTACGCCACCCAGGAGGCCAAGCTAGTCCGAGGTCATCTTGGCGCGTGATTCGCAGCAGCTCACTTGGGGCTCATTTATTATTCAGTAGAACTGGTTGCAATCCAGAGGCACTTTCAACCCTGTTGAAAGGACGCATCTCTCTGGTCCCCTTTGGATCTAACAGATCTCATTCGCCCATCGGAAAATATTCCCGTTCGCATGACAGAAACCGCTTATTTAAGTTTTTTAGGTTTTGGTAGTTTTCACCCTGGTTTAGCTCGCTTGTGGAGCGATTTGTCGGTGTGTGGTCGATGAGGCCTACTTTAACTTCGTGCAGCCACAAGTGCGAGCTGATAGATTGACGGAGACCAAAGAGGTGGAAGACATTTGAAGAGACACAACAGGCAGCCAACTGTTTTTCTCACATACCCATAGACTCCACCATCGTGAAAGATCCTAACTCAAACTGCACAAGCTGATTTATTGGTTTTCATATCTTTTTCATGTCGTCGACTTACCACCTCGACTCATCTTCCAACCGTTACCTGTCTCGGAGAACGGTGTACAACGGGACAAGCTTTTTGTGAGCACGTTCCTAAACATTATGATCCACTTGGGTTAAGCGTTTCTTTTGAATATTAAAAACTGGGGCTCTGTACTTTAGGCCTAACTTCCGAGTTGAGAAAAAAATTCTCTTATCATAATCTACAAATACTATGAAGGTAATAGCGCACAAGCATCAACACTCCACACATATGTCCACAATAGTTGTTCCTGGGCTGTGTAGCGGATCAACCTTACTGTTGGTGCCCTGATCAACAACGAACAACCGACTACCTCCACGCGCGAATACAACATTTCCTTAGTTATACAAAAAGCCGATTCAAAACGACCCGTCAGAGAAGACGCTTGTAAAAGCTGTGAGGAAACGGGACGTTTCACACGTGACCTCTGTGGAGGTCATGGCCTTTCACCATTTTCCGTTCTCTCCTTTGAGTAGATGGTATTGCATTGTAGCATCAAAAATTAAAGCACGCTGACGCAAGTTTAGTAGTTGTAAAAACTCTGACAAAACTGACTTCTATAGAATATACGAAGAGGTGGAATAAATTTCGGAAGGATTTCTGATATCTTCTTACTGTGAAGGTCATTTGCCGTTAGGATTCGATCGCTTCTTCTCTTCGCCCATCTTACCATGCGTCAAATTCCTTTTTTTCTCGGACGAGTGCATGACGCTTCGTGAAAAGACGGGATAATCGGGCGCTTACATATCAAGTTGAGAGCTCAAGTCCTGACCACTCAAAATGCCAATCGTCAAAATTGAGTGATTGGCGAGTATAGCCAGGTCGCCATCCGCCGCCCATAGCACGGCGAACATCCATTAGCACAAACAGACAATATGGAGAAAATCGCCTGCTGTGGCTTTTGCGACAGTTCAGAGCGCAAACGTCAAACTCCCATCGCCAATCGTGAGAAACCCAATGTCGCTTCTGAAGCATTTACAAACCTTTCTTTAGCTTCATTGGATAAACTTTGGGGTTCCCAGCAGTGTGATCCGCTTCCAGCCCACAATCAAATGTTGAAAACAAAAAAACTTGGGGGATACTGTTGTTTACGTGGGCAATATCCAGGACTGAGTTTCAAGCGAAATTCAGAACAGAGCTGCGTGTCACTGGGCCCGTCTCTGGCTGCGGATACAGAAACGGGAGTCAGTAGTGATGATTAACCCTGATTAGGATGGGCCCAAGCTCACTGAATAAGCAGTCGCAGACAAGCAGGGACAGTATCGAGAGAGTGGTGAGTGTCAGCCTGAAAAGTGTCTCTCTCTAAAAATACCACAATCCCGTCGATGGGACTGTGACACAGCGAATAAACAAGGCCACTGTTCTTCAACGCGTTCCATCGACCAGAGAAAGCTTTTCCGGAGAGGAACATAAACCGATTGCCGGATCGACTGGAACATCGATGCTATCGTGCAGATCGCACTTAACTGAGCAAAAGCTACGGGTTCATCACCAAATAAGCAAACCATGAACGACAATGGACTGCCGGCGGTGAGTGAGGAGCCTGGAAGTTGTGCGTTGAAATTCCTACAAACATGTTTTTCTTTGCTCCTCTGATTTTTTTCATTTTATCAAGTGCTGCAAACAGATAACGAATATATATATATATATATATATATATATATATATATATATATATATATATATATATATATATGCAGTGTGCTACCGCATAGTCTGATTAGGGCTGACCACAACAAGAACACCAAACGTTCTTGAACATGGTTGTTAAATATGGTGTAACAATGAACTACACAAAATTAGTCACGGCTGCCGTGAAAAGTCAACTCCTTGGTCATCACGTAACACAAGGCGTTCCTAGAAGAGATCGTGAACGAATGCGACATTTCCGCTTAGCCTTGCCCTTTGGTGACACAGAATCCCTAGTATATGGTGAGCATGTTTGCTTAATATTCCCGGTAAATTCCGCCTTGCTCCACCAGTACGAAACAAGACCCCCCACTCAAGTCCACAGGTTAGAAAGAATCGTTGGAAGCTGCAGCGTCCGTCCCCCAAAGAATTATTTACAGCTATTCCGATGAGCCAGAACAATTCTTCAGTCAAAAAGCACCATCTATCCGTTAAGAAAGCTTGAGAGATCAAAGCAATCCGGAAATGACAAAATTATTTCCTCATCACTCATCTCAGGCTAATTACCAACAAGTATGATAAAGAAATAGAACAGTATAATAGAATGAAAATATTCAAATTTTTGCCTACCCCTACGGAACCACGAAGAAAAAAATAAGTGTCGCATGCATTGTCGAGATTATTCCTAAAGCGCTGAATGAATTATTACGCCATCTTGGAGTACTGTCACCGGAGAAATGCGCTTTGACAAGGTGTAGTAACCTGAGGGCCTCCATAGTCCAAATACTTATGCAAGATGGCTTTCCCGAGACGGAGATACAGTCGTACCTGATAGGCAACCCACCGCCGTCCGGTTCGTTACCACGTTTGACTTATTGGGATCTTGCGTGGTTCTATGCAACTCCCAGTTTCAACACCATGGTTCCCAGTTTCTCTTCCTTTTTCTCCTTTGCGTTGTCAGACCTAGTGGCTACGGACGAAGTATGTCATAAAAAGAACAACGGTTAAAGGTCCAGTGTTAAGGAACTTGACGGCCCAACCCCAAGGTCTGCACCATCAGTTACTTTGCCCCTATAAAAGCCATTCCAGCGAAAGAAAGCAAAAAGCAGGTTATCGGTCAAAAACGTCACTAGATAGATGTAAGGCTAGTGATTACAGTTTATTTTGGCGGAGGATGGTCGTCGCACTGCATTAGATGGTTATCTCCCAGTCAAGTTGAGCAGCTTCCAGTCCAAAAGATGCCACCTTACTTCGTTCAGCGCACCCCATTATATCTACCGTGCAGGTAATATCAACCAGTGGTGCAATATGCATTCGCGCACCAGGAAAAACAATACAATATACGGACGCAAAAGTCCCACGTGGAAGATTTGAAAAACCTTTCAGGTCGCGTTCTCCATTGCCCACTACTTTGTGGAGTAAAAAATTCCGGTTAAGGTCCGGAAGGAAAAAACTCCTACGATACGGGTAACGCCGAAATAATATTCGGTGATGGTGGTCCCATAAAAAGCCATATAAAATCCACACTTCATAGATAAAAACTTAGAAAGATGTAACGAATCACCAGGGCCCGGTTCACTTATCTTATGGCAGAAAATAAACTGAATGTTCCATTGACTCCTTCAATTTCCGCACGCCTAACCAAAGAGCAACAAATTATTTCAGATAGAATTTTAAACTTTTGAAGCAGACGTATGTTGCATAGCCGAAACATGCACGAAGGATCCCCTTTCGCAGGCCAGATGAAACCTCGGTCTCTTTGTTCATCCATCCTGTGTCAGGTGATCTGGTTTCGATTGCCCGTGGCGCCGTTGACGTTCAGATTTATCTGAGCACAAGCCGAGAGTGCACCGTCATACGGAATTCAAACCACCAGCCGTTCGTGTGAAGTTCAGTTAGACGGTTCCGTTCGTGTCAGTTTCAACCGACCGAAACGTTGTCGTCTGTTTGTCGTACATGTGTGCTCCTACTGAATTCAGTTCTCCTGAGGCTAAAAACAGCTTCTTTCCGGTTTTGACTCGATTACTTCGTCTAACGTCTGACGGAAATTGTGATTTTTGTTGGTGATTTCAACTCTTGGCCTGGTTGTTCTATGATGTATATGGGCACGGGAGCCTCATTTGTTATCACAACCGATCGAATAAATAATTGTGATTACCAAATTCAAGCATACTTTGGCTACAGATTTTTTCTGGTTAACATGTTTTGTCATAGGAAGCAACATCGGCACAACTGCCGCTCTCTTAGCTTTCACAGCATTGGACTCAGATTGACCACATTGTCAGCACTCATCGATGATGGAAAGGACTGTTATGCTCAATCTGACAATTATTCGGTGGGTTGCGGAAAAGACACGTTGCCTGTGGGTCAATTCTTCATTGATGCGAAAGCGGCGTTTGACTCAGACCGTTGTGCAGCTGTGGCACTACTTCTCAGTGAAAGACATTACAGAAATGATTATTTTTCAATATTTATTTCCTTTACCGTGTGTCGTACTCATCTAACAATATTGACATGAATGTAGTTGCACTAATCTGTGCACATATCTTGATGAATATGAAACACTGAAAGCAAACTCTGACCCCAGTCCATTTTCAAGCACGTTGTAGTTCCTCTAAACCGAACCTTCAGCCGTCAGTACATTCAAAGAGCAGAACTTTATGCTACTAGGAGCTTCTCTAGGTCTCGGAAGACGGAAAGGCAAAGGTTATTCGCGAATAAGATGGGTTAACACTTATCTGATGAGCAGTGGAAGTATTGATAAAACGTTGAGTTTCTGTTTGGAGAGTCCATTGGTCATACTGTGATGCGGCGAGTCTGAAAAGACACTGAATAAGATCACCGCCTTTTTGTAAAACTTGCCTTGAGAAAGACTACCCACGGTAGTCGAAACGTTGGCGCATTACATCTACCAACAACGCTGTGTTGTTAACATTATATCATTCACAATTAAATCACCGCCTTTAATCTCCCCTTGAGATAAATAAATAAATAAGCAGAGGGGCATGAACAGCGTTTTCCGGTTACTGGATCCGAGAGAACCTCCGGGAAGTTCCGCAGCCTCGGTCTGAATAAATTAGCACGGGTATGAATTGGACCATCGGTCACCGACTCCTAACAATTTATGGACACAATGGTTTCATCTGCCGCATCCCAAATCAGGTCTAGCGATCAAAGGCTCCGAGTGGAGCCCCGGAAGCTAAATCTTACAAATACCACAGATAAACCATGAATCTGACGGACATTTGCTGGGTGTGGCCGATGGTGAATACTCAACAAATGTTTTTTTCTTTCTCTTGAATTACTTTTCTTTCGGGTGGCATAAGATTTTCAAACGAGTTTGGGAAGAGCAACAGTAAATACATATTCCCGTATGAAACATGTCGAAGATCTTGCTTTTGGTGATCTCCCCTCCGAGCTCACGGCGAGTTGTGTTTGTTCACTTTCAGTTTCAGTTAGTACAACCGTTAACCATGCACCAACGTGCTCTGGTTGTGATTGCTACTTTACAGCATAATCTTAAACAGAAAAAGAACGAGGAATAATGAAATATCAAAGGAAAAACAGTAAGTACAAGAAATATGCAGAAGAAGAAAAGTTTCAAATGCGAAAACGTCACTGACTGCTGCACTGAGCCATATCATCTATTGTCTCCAACTTTCGCTTAGGGAAATCTCATAGACTCCAACCGGGTAGGCTAACTGCACTTACACAAACCAGTCTGCTGGCTAAGCCATTCACACCTTCCCCCATATCATCGACCGGGCACTTCGAGCTATCCACCAACCATTACCTGCATCGCATAATAGCATACGAGGCAAGCGCTCTGTGGTGAGGGACAAAAAATGTCCTAACCTCCCAAACCTATTCTGTTTCGATGTGTTTTAAAGACTGGACGCTAAGACCCGACACCTTGCACCTAACTCCTGAGTTGCTCACAAAACTCTTTCATCATATTCTACCAATACTAAGAAAACAACAGTGCTCAAACACCAAAAGTCTTCGCATATTTTCTGCCATGAACGGCCAAGCTTCTGAACCGTAGAACAATAACGATCTCAGCGCCGCTTTGTATGCCCGACCTTTAAACGATATGCACATAGCACGCCGACACCATAGATGCCTCAAATCAGTAAATGCCCATCAAGTCTTCCTTATGAGCAAAGACACTTCTTTCGATATACCACCACCAGGTGAGATACAACTACCCAAGTAACTAAATCTATCCACTCCACCCAATTCTGCCCCTACAAGAACAAGATTCGGCTTCGAACCAATCGAGCCTTGCAACAGCATTCTACACTACGAAGATGTCAAACGCATTCCAAACATACCTACACTATCTCACTAGAATCTCATTAGAATCGTTAGGAGCGCGAATGAATGTTGAGTCCATCCAAGAATCACATGGTGATTCGTCGGAGGATTTTCGTCGGTCAGGCAAAGCTAACCTTCAGAGAAGGGACACAAGGTCCGAATGGATTGGTTTTTCTTTTTTCTTCTCAGTAATATGTCCCGCATATGGATGGATGAACAACATTTCCCCGGAAGTACATGACCGGTTTCGTTGTTATTGCAGCTCTTCAGGTATGCGTACCCGATATTCTTTTGTCCAGCCATCCCTATACTAGTGCGCTCCTTTCTTAGTTTCGCACTAGAATCTCCAGGTTCGCATACATGAACAGCGGCAATAACCGCGAAACCGATCGCGTGCTTCCGCGGAAAAAAATTGCTCGTCCATCCGGATGCGAAATATACTACTAGGAAAAAACCACCTACACTATCGGTCAGATGATCGAGAAAAATCTGAATCTTAGTCTAATCTTCGCTCAGTACCACAACATTGTCCGCATATACCAAGTCAGATAGCTTAACATCTGAGCAAATATCACTGCCACTACTCTCCCATGTGGATGGGGATATCTCCATATCTATCTCAGTGATAGAGTTAAAAAGGAAAATTGAAAGGGGGAATCCTAACGGACATCACTTCTCCCGGCGAATTCCGGTGAAACATCGCCATAAGCGCGAACTCAGCTTCAGCTATTCACATACATGAATTAGATGAGTGAATTTAATTTCACTGGCTCACCATTCAACGAGAGCCAGTCCCAAAGAACTGCACAACTAACTGAGTCAAACGCCACTTTCAAATCAGGAAGGACAGAAATCGCGCTCCAAAGGAATATGTGCCTATTTTAAGATCTGTCATGAAGTGAAAACTTGGTCAGTACAACTCAACCGGGACGGAAACCGGTGTGTTTCTCATCCATACACCTTTCGCGAGGACCAGGTAGTCGGTGGAAGGTAATGCCCAATAACAGTTTAGATGCGGTGCTTGTTAAACTAATTCCTCTGTGGTTTTACATGAGGAGTTATCACCTTTCTTGTAAATCGGTACAATCACCAAATCAAACGAGTCCTTAGGAACCTCTTCCTTTGCCCAGATTGACACCATGCATTTTGTTAGCTCCGATGTTAACCTTGAAAGAGAACGGAGACAGTCCATCTGGTTAAAATTCTTTGGGTCTTTAAGAAGGCCCATCTCCTAGACCACCTCCATTTCGGATGGAGCGCTTGCATTCACATCTACTGGTTTAATAGCAGGCATAAGTGAAACCTCTACTGCGACCGTGAGCCAAGAAAATTGCTCCCTAACGTATTCCACCCAACGAGCCAGCCATATCGGTAAATGTCGTCTTACCTAGGACTTCACTTTTGTCTGTCAATATTGACCTACTTTCAAACAAATATCTGGCTGGGACGTCGTTAGTGGGTATGCGTACTCCACGTCCAACCCATCGAAATCTATCTAAATTCAGTGCTTGTTCGGTTGAGTAGGTCTCATGGCTCAATAGCCTACGCATAACTGGTAATGAAATTTTAACATTATAATGTACCAATTGTACGAAGGCACTGGTGTTCAAACGCTTACAACATTCGCACTCCTTGTCTTAAACGGACGTGTATACGTGCCAGGACTTTTGCAGTGTGAACTCGAATAATACGCTGAGACTACGGATGTCTCAAATTCGTGACCGCCAATCAAGCCTCCTGCATACGCGAAAATACTTCATGCAATAAGGAGCAACTTGGTCGGCACAACCCTGACCGAGTCGGAAAAAGCTTTATTCCTACGAATGTCCTTCTCAAATTAAATTTGAGAAGGACATATTGTGAGAACAATGACACCAGTACTTGGTCAAACGATAAATTTTTCGATTTGCAAAAGAAGAATGATGATCTGTGTGAGCATCCGGATAGAATGCAAGTATTTAACGACCGTATTAAGAGCAATGGTCGATGTCTTTCGCATCTTGGGATTATTAAATGCTGCTTCACGACTATTTTCACTGTACGTGAGACCACGTTAACGTGTGCTGATTGCGGGAGTTTCGATATAATTTGGCTGAAAGTTAGATTTATGCTCCGAAGGGTATATGTAACAAAAGACCCTAGAAGGCTACGTTGTGGACAGCCGAAGATAAGATATTTGTTATGTTCACGGCGCATGTTTAATTCTGAATAAGCAGGCAGAATACGATCAGAAGTGTAATCCGTATGTAAAGTGAGTAATCCAGCGACGGATATACCGAAAGAGGCCATACAAAAATATAATGCACATAATACAAGACAAACCTGTACATATGCAAACATATGCAAGCATAGAGAAGACAGTTACATGTGGAAAGTCTCACAAACATAATCATATGAACAACATAGATTACCAAAGAAGGGTTATGCACTCACAATAAGCATTAATTTGGAAGTAACAAAGTGATAAAAAACAGCTTACGAAGCGTGTTTGAGTCGGTGTCACGAATGATCCAGTTGTATCCCAGCCCCAATGGAAAAAGAAATGTATAGGTGAACCAAAAATTTTCAAGAGTATCTGACACGTCGTTTGCTAACACTCAACTAGACCTAAGCATCGCCTTCACACAAACACAAAATATGGCAAACAAGAAACACCACGGGTTACAATGCTTTAATGGAACAACGAGTTGGGGCTGAAGGTCAGTTTTGAAGGTCAGATCAGTTTGAATAAGGTTTTTACGAGCTTTAACGAGGTTTGGTGGACACAAGAAATGACCTTTTCCGGTGGCCTGAGCTGTTGTGGCAAGTCTGATATTCAGTAACTGGCCGAGTTCCTAGGAGTGCGTTTCCTGACAATGAGACTTTTTTGATCTTTTTGAAAGAAGCTGTCAGTAGACAAAATTGGGCATATAAATAAAATGAATGCTTTTCAAGCAGTAGATTGGGACTTGTCTAAAATCAAAATATGCGGAGTGGAACCCAATGAGATGCACTGGTGATTGCATATGTATCCACCACCTTCTTCGTGGATTTTTTATTGACTAGTTTTTTCCAGTGTGATCTGTTGATTTTGCCAGGGTAGACTAGGTATTTGGGGCCAATCACTAGATTTACGGCCCACTTTTGTAATATTCCAAGTACTTTTTACTCCTTCTCAGGATCACGAGTGATTTGGCCTAGAATGGGGCTGAACTTATTCGGCTTTAGCTTAGCCTCCTCGTCTAGCACGCTTCAGTTGCCCGTCTTTGACAGGTCAGCTGTCGTGTTCCACCTCAGCCTCCTCTCCTCTGATGTTCTTTTCCGCGTATTTCTCCTTTTTTACATTTTGGTATGGAGTTTACACTTGGGTGTTACATCGGCCCCACCAGCATTGAGAGAGACCTTTGGCGAATTAACAGGTCATCAATGCAGGTCATCAGTGCCACTCTGCAGTGCACGCTCGTTTAGCGCAGCTCCCACTTCATGGGAGGCCTTCAAGTCATCTGCATACAGCAGGACTTTAAAACCTACTTGCATCGGAAGATTATCTTGGGAGACTTTCAGCAATCCAAGGCTGAATATGGACAACTTTGGTATTCCGAATGGGGCGTCAAAACTCTCTGAGAGAGATCTATTCACCCCGAGCTAGAACTTGTGTTTACTCAGATTGCGAAAAACCCAGTTGATGACGGTTTCATTCACCTTATCTTCCGATGACCGTTTCAGTAGTCGGGGACAGCCCATCCGGTAGAAGGCCTTTGAGATTTCCGATGATATTCCATCTAACTTAACTTCTCCGTCAATTGCCCGTCTGTTCCAGTTCATAGTCCCGTGAGGCTTGTCTGACAGGACCTGTGTCATATGGTTTGGCAGAGTTGTAAGTCACACTCTTCCAGCGGCCCGCGTTCTGGTGGTATGCATATGGCGTGGTATCAGGCCGAGGTCTTCAGAGTGTGCTTGCACCGACCGAGTCTTTTGCCAGACCTTCTGCTACGGGCCGTTCCTCTTTCTCTTCATGTTAGAAATTACAAGGAAAATGGGGACACTTCCCCTATTAATCTGTTTACAAACGCCTCCGACGCCATCCCGCTCAGACATCCGCCAATCTCTAGCACCTACTTAAGCCTTTGTCACGAAGCCTTTTAAGACCAGTCTCGAGAATCTGTTCTATCACAGCAGGGTGACGAGAGTTCCACAGACTGATCGCGCGACCGTAGAGAGACTACACAGCGCAGGAAGGCCCATAGATTCCCTCTACCGAAGCATAAGAAGGCGGCCACGTTTCAAAATAAATCTCGTGACGGGAGCATCGCTCGAGATTCTGGCCCCACATAGTCTCGAAGAATCCCCAAAATATAAGTCAGATCCCCAAGGAGTTTTTGACGGCTAACAGGATATCGTTTAGGCCCTCGTGATCGGCATTCGTACCTGATCCTGAGACGTCGGCCAACGATCCGCGTGGCGCAATTTTGCACGCGTGCCTACTCACCATTACCGTGGTTTTTCAAGGTTCACGATATTCAATCCCCGGCAGAACAAAAAGCATCCAACACAGTAAAAATCATTAGGACCACACTGTCGAAAGGGCGACGAATAGCTCCCTGCATACCTACAGCTTACGCAAACTCTCGCAGCGTATCGTTCGTTTTATGCAAGAAGTTCCCATGAATCCCAGCTCTCTTCAGTATCCACCGACGACAGATCATCCGTGCAAATCGCACAACTCACCTCTGAATTTTTGTGCCCATTCTGTATTTTTGGGGTTTTGAAAAATTGATGGGGATTTTTCGGGTTTCTGCAAACCACTAGAACTTCGTTACGTCATTTTGTAGAATCGCAATATTTACTTGGAACCGAATGCTGCGCCAAATTTTCCCTTCGTGGGCTTTAATTGCGAAAATGGGACTCGAGGTTTGATGGGGGACCATTTACATAAACGAGTCAGAGTAATGTTTTGGACAGCAAACGTTTACGAACTTCGCATTTGACAAGGTAACTTTCATAGGTAGATCCCGGAAATCGAGCAGAAAATCACATTCAGTTTGGGAGAACCCTCATCCAGAGCAACGGACTCCCGGGAGATTATGCCCAAAGCTTTATTAGCAGGCGGCTATGCGCCCCTTGCGAAATGGTTTACTGATTCAAACAGTATAATGTCTGCCGGGTCACCCGCAACCTTGGCGAGCTCTCGGAGTTTCTGAGTCAGAGACGAAATAGGTAAATACAAAATCCTTGGACCAATCCCACGCTGCTCGGATCATTATAACGAGTTGGCCAGCGAAAGGTATTTCAGTGGGTTGGCTCCACAACCTTGCTGGTCGCACAAGCCGAGCTGACTGGACGACAACTGTCGGGGCTACTCTAGGCACCGCCAGTAAGCGGGGGACAGGTGGCAGGTGTTTCCTTATCGGAAGGCAGCGTGGGCAATGTGAGTGGTCGGTTGAATAGACTCCTGACAGTTGGAGCAATCGCCGGCGCCATTTCCTTCCAAATCAATGGGTGCATTGAGTCAGGTCCCGGGGATTGGAAAGGTTTTACAACTTTAAGTGCCTTCAGAATCTCCTCAGCAGTGAAACCTGCCAAAGATAAAGATGACAAGCATTTTTACAGCTGTGGGCATACTGGCTACTCAGAAGAGTGGACGGGCGAATGCCACACAGCACAGAGCTCCGCCTTTTTGATATTTCTATCGGCCAGGGCCGCACGCAACTACAGTACCGGAGCAATAGCATTTGCCCTAGAAAACTTAGGACTGCACGCAAACGGCTCTCTAGGGGTGGTGGCCGAAGTACCCAAGGTTATGTCCATAGACCGTTTTTTTGACTTCATGAAGTTGAACGCGTTCCTCGAAACCTCACAGTTCTCACACACGTGGTTACGATTATGGAAGTTTCCATGCACCCAATTTTACCAGCAAATGCGGCTCTCGATCAATCCATTCAGGTAACATAGCATATGGGCTGGGTTGTCATGTTGTGCCAAAATTCGAAACCGGTCTGTGTTCTCCGTCCGGGATGATCACCCAGCCAACCCCCAAGCCATGGCAATGACGCAGCTTCAAATCCCCACCAAGTCCTCTTCCCATATATTGGGTTTGGACTGTAGTATGCGAGATTACAGCACCCCCGCAATACCAAAGGTCCATGACGGTGAAGTGGTCGCTGGAAAGAAGATGAGACAAGTGTTCGATATACTAGGTATCTGATAACACTGGGAACAAAGCTGAATTTACAATGTCTGTAAAGAAACACTTCCGGTAGGCTCTTGAACTTTTTGGAACGGAACGCAATCATCATTAGTCCAAAGTAGGCCCCTGGAAGAGAGGCCAATCACAAACTGGCAAAAATCATCGTCCAAGCTGATAGAAGGTGCACTGAAGTCTCTCAAAGCTTGGCAGGGACGATAAAAATCCCAGCAGCGCAAGTAGTTTAAAATAGCCGGTAATGAAATTGCAGAATGTCCGTAGAAAACGCCAGCGTTGTTGGGGCCGCTATTGGAGGGTATGTGTTTGCGAATCATGGAGTACCTCAGGGCCAGTACGGCTGCGGAGAATAGATGCAAACACACTGTCGAGAATACAAAGGGCGGTACCAAAGACCAATCTTGTGGATACATGACCACATCGGAAAACTGTGTAGCTCGGAGGAACGATGTCGGATCAGCGACAACCGGAAACGGCCAAGTTTCCGTGAGAGCTATTCCCGCTAAGGAATGGTCTTATACAAACGGTCCTTAGTCTTCAGGTTATTTCAGAACGTTGTGCACAATGGCCACCAAAATTTGGACGAGGTGGTGCTCACACATAAATCATATACTAACACACTGTGGGAACCTCCATGGGAACTGTAAGAGTTGCTACTTTTTCGTTTCGTGAGGATATCCGTTAACCAACTTGGACTGGCCTTTACCTCCTGGTCCACCAACATTAAGGGGGCCAACTCAGGCGAGGTATTGTGGTAAACGTCTTTTCCTTGCCTTTTCATCGAAGTCCTGAAAACGCGCTTATTGCAAACTTCAGCCTGAAATGGTCTTCAGGACGGAGTTCTCTGAACGGCTGATTTCCTTTGCTCTTCAGAGGCCTCAGCCATCGGAAGACGTGTTGAGCTTGCTCGCTGGAGGCGTGTACCAACTTCGACGTCTGAGGTGATCAACCTTAGGGCAGACTACCAAGGCAAAAACAGATCTCACACGAAGAGATTGCATGATGGACGATCGACTAATAATAATAATGATTATATTGTATATTTCTGGATTTGCGAGAGTCATGCGCAAGGCGAGGCGAAATTTGTACTTGGATGTTGAATAATAGAAAACAGAAGAGATAAATGCTATATTGGGATATTCGGAAATCACGATCAGGATCCGCAAAGCCATGTGCATTGCACAATATGAGAGACAAAACTCAGAACCGCACAAACTGTTGTGCAAGGTTATACAGGGTTTTCTGGAAAAGTTCGTGAGCAGCGGAGGACTAATGTTTTCGTGTTAAAGTGCGCTAAATGTGCGTTTCGCTGGCGCAGCATTTGACAGCATCTCAGAAGCGGATGTCAAAATGTGGCCAGGGACACGAACGCCAAGAGCGTTACGTGATGGACAGAAAAGTTACGCTTGGAAAAACATCAGTGGGAATATGATAATTGGATGGAGATTAGGCAAAAAGAAGAAGAACGTTATGCAAGGTGAATAGAGAAGTCGCATTTAGCAGCAATAAACAGCCGATAAAATGTTGAAGAAGGCAGAGGAGTACGATCAAGTCTGCTGAACTATCTGGGGAACAAGATTTTATGAAACACTTTGTAGATAGAGAAAATGGAACTCCTAGCACTTTCAATTTCATCCCCATGCGGCTGGCGGCTCACTAGACTGAGAGGTGCAATGGGAGAAATTTTTGTGTAAAAGTTAAATGTTTTTTAATTACGCCAGTCAAGGATATCCTCTATGCTGTCATTCTTGTTGTCGCAGTTTTTGATTCTAGATGGCAGTACGTGTGGGGAGTTTTGAGCGGCGCACAGTGCATTCCAGCGGCAACAGTGACTGTGTTTTTGACCAGTCTTGTATAACCACCTGTGTAGAAGTACCCAGGGGGATCATCCACCTGATTTGGGTTGAACAGGCTACTACTCGAGCGCCAGATCTGGCTGGCAGCGTCCTAGCAAGAGCGAGGATTTGGTAGATCTGTAGTTGCTCTTTGAGTGGGCGTAGCGAGTAACAGCGCGTGTAGGCTGAGAGCGTGATCTAAAACATAAGAGGGCGACATAGTCCGGTTTGGGTTCCAGTTCGGGGTTGTTGTGCTTAATGAACTGTGGAGAAATAGAGGCAAAAGTGACCTAAGATTGGTCGTATGAATAAGAGAAATAGGCCAAAAGATAAAAAAATAAAATGAGAAATAGGATTTATGACAGAAAAGAGGGAGTAGAGTTGAACTGGCCTTAAGCCAACCGTCCGAGCCTTTGTTGGTGATACATCAAACTGGTGCCCTGGTTAATAATAAAGAACTTATGTGGCAAAGCGGCCAGGCTTGAACAGAGATCAGGTTGCAATTATGACGCGAAGTAATCTAGCTACAAACATTTGGTAACCACTCCTGGGCACTAGGTTGATTTTCTGCCGGTTGTCATAGTCAGCAGGCTCTGCGCTATTGACCTAATACATGGAATAGGACTGAAAACGGACGAATATGGAGCCTGAGGTGTTGAGAATAGGAAAATCGTCGGAATATAGCATAGCGTGCTGTATTTCTGTTGAAATATTTCCCTCCCTAATAAAGCTACAGGACGGATGGCATAAGGGCCAAGTCGTTGGAGTCGGTAGTCCTTAGGAGTAAACTAGTATAAGGCGGCGCAGTTTTCGGTACCCAATATGAGTTGAGCTAGAAGTCGGGGTTTCCTTAAAAATCCTGGTTTAGACAGATAGTGCTCCAATTTTAGCTTGAGAAATGAGGATACGTTGAGAAATTTCGACGATACAATCTTGAATTTTGTTAGATTCCGGACATGGTCCGGCAATCTGTCCCACAAGATAGAGTAAACACTTGTGAATAAATTTGACCTATTAGATATTTTGGAAGGCGGTAGTCCACGGGAAAACGGTCAATTCCTGAGGAAAAAGGAACACTCAGTAGCGAATCGGATGGGGTTTCCAGCCGTGTGTGCTTGCGACTTTAAGTGTTTGAAAGGGAATGAGGATAAGTTTGACACGACTTAACCAGCAAGAGTCAGCGTATAGCGGCTCGCATCGATCTCTGCAACCAAGACTTGGTGTTGGACCGAGAATTTTCGTTATGAATGTCCGTTGTACGTTTTCTTCTGTAACGCGACCAACTCTGAGCAAGTTAAACAAAAATTTCGGGCACTACTCCATTTGCGGTCTAAAATGTGGTTGGTATAGCATCAGCTTGCATTTTAGAGTGCGGAATGTTTTACCGATGAGGCCATTAGTCCTGTTTGTGTCAGCGATTTGGCAAACAGGTTGCTCGTGGAAGTTGAATGAGGTGGAGAACTGTAAGTTTAGATGTTTTGCGCACTAAGTGGTTAGTATTGGGAGACCGATTATAAAGAGTCTCCTCGGAGGAACGTCACACTTATAGGCAAGAACAGCGCTTTTAATGGCAGAAATTTGCATCGCCCATTGCCCAAACCGCTCTTATAATGAGCTTAAATCTTCTATGATTCTGATCACGGAAGATAGATTGAAAGCGTGGACTATCTTCATGTCGTCGGCGAATAAGAAAGGTGTGCCGTGGCTCACTGCTTGAGAGATGTCTTTCAAGTAGAGCAAAAATAGTAAAGGGCCGAAGACACCGCCCTGTAGTACATCAAAAGCGGTTGGCTGGGGTCGGTGTAGGACTCAGATGATAATGAAAACTTGAGGGCAGCCAGGGGGATAGGAAGCTAACCAAGAGTACGGCGGATTTGCCAAGCCATAGGATTTGATTTTTACTAAAAATCGGTCACGAAGCATGCGTTCAAACTCCTGGTCATGTCGAGAAAGATCATTGTAACTGCCTTTTTCTTATCGATATTTAAAATAACCAAATCAGGAAAAAACAGTGTCATGAGGGATCTAAGCCTAAGAAAATCATGCCGCCACTTACCAATTAAGCCGTCAGCCGTGGGAACGTTAGATCGCCACTATCTTTGATGGTGGAGAATTTGTGTGTTGTGAGCACTTAATTGACCAATGTTACAAATCAAAATAATAAAACCTCAGGGTTCTCTCCATAGGTTTGATTTTTTCCACACATTTGGTCAAAATTTCAGTACATTTTTAGGTTGAGGCCAGATCGGTGTTGTCAAAGTGCGGACAATTTTACTCCTCATTGTAGTGGTTTTGTTAGGATACGCTTGGAATGCAGTAAGGGCTACTTGCAGGTGCACCAACTGGTAAAATGCATGAATCAAGGTAGAGGAAATAGGGAGGACTAAAGGAGACTGAGAGACTTGAAATTTTGCTCACTGAAAAGGCGAAAGGCTGAGGATCTGAATAAGTTGATATGTTTGGATAGGGAAATTCCTCCGGAAATCCAAATACGCATCGGAATAATTCAGAGAAAAAATGGATTTGATGCATCGTATGCTTGAACTTCTTTGCTTGGAACTTTGTTTTTCGTCTGTTTGTTTGCATTTTTTGCTCAGTTTTCCATTCAAGAACTTTGGGATCCGCGTGAACCATGAGCGCACTTCCGTACGATGACATCGGCTCACGTCCTGAATCTTTGTGGTCACAATTAATATTTGAGAGTCCCTGCATACTGCCGAAATATTAACCCCGTATCGCAGAATTTACGAATAAGTTTTACTTTTGGTTTTGGGACTGAAGTTTGGCGATGCATTCTTCAAACGCTTTTGTGGGTGCCTCAGAGATATTTAAATTTTATAATGGAGTTAATCCCCAGACAGTCTGCTGAGAATTTTCGACATCAAAACGAGGGACGGTGGCAAGAAACGGAAGATGCACCGGTCTAGGGTGACAGCTTAAGCAAGTGTCTGGAATAACAATGTTAAGCGGAAAGAACGAGTTTGTGTGGTACCGTTGATGTACTTGCGATAGATGGTTTGAAAACAAAATTAGAAAGGAGGCTTGGTGAGGTCGGCTAGTATTTCGGTGCCAATGGGTTGCTTTTGTTATAGTAAAGGACTTAGAAAAGTACACGGAGCAATTGGTCCGTCTACTAATCACTACATTATAGGAAACAGGTTCTCTGGAGCTATAGGTATATCGCAAACATAATGGCAAGTACAGAGTTGGATGTTGGCATTTTGGTGAACAAGTTACCGGGTTTAGTCGCAGTTTTCAACCTGAAACCATTATAAGGCTTTTCTGCATTTTTCACATACTCCTTTGATACTGATAACTGCCCTTGAGAACATATGTGGTATTCTGTTTTGCGCTGACCTTACTCGTTCTTCTTGGCGCTATGGCTACTCACGCCAGAACCTTGAGAAGCTAAAACAGGTGTGGGCTTTAGGGTCACCCTTGCCATCTGTATGTCCATCAGAGAGGAATGTCTGTCTGACTACTGTGAGAAACGTAGACATCCAGGGTGATGCTCATTAGTCATGGTTCTGCCGCTAGTGAAGCAACTCTCGCTCAAACTGGAAGACCTCAAAACTACCCCTGAATATTCGTTGCTGATTTACCCTGTATTCTAAGGCAAAGGCACCCAAACCTGAAAATAACTTTATCCCGAGACCAGAGTAAAATTTTCAATCTAGTGGCCGGTTCGCACATTCGTCTCTTCCCTTGACGGATCAGGAAGTTGGCACCTTGAGACGGACAAACGGGGTAGCGTGAGCAAAGCCGCACGAAAGCCGTTCACGGCCTTAATCACGGCATCAATCATATAAAACCTAGCCAAGAAAAAAGCAGGAAAATTGTAGTCTGCCTCAAGTGGATGTTGTCGATACCATCTTGTATGGCGAATGTAAAACCCAGACGTTGTCAGACTGTGCGGTTCATCAATGCGACTGCCCTTTTACAGCGCAACGCTGAAGTGGCTCTAAGTCGATAAGGGAATATGGTGACATGCGGGATAACTAAGCCCCATACAGAGAAGGACACAGCAGGGTCCACAGATTGTATCAAACGGTGGCCGATCCTTACATGGTAGTTGGCAAACCGGCCTGGGCCCTCATTAATGAAATGCCGAGGCTGGGTAAATTGAGCCCAGTTGCACAAGAAGATTCTTCAAGACCAGCGTCAGTAGATTTTGGTGACCCCATGCATATGAATCCTTTCCTGGAAAAATCCCCCAAAATGGTGTTTTCAAACCACATGATCAGGGTTGAACTGAATGACTGGCACGATTATGATGCATTGCAAGAATCACACCAGCGTAGCCCTTGGCTTACGAAGCCCAAACACGAGCACTCAATGGACAACTATTTGGCCAAATTCATATCTCACCTCCAACTTCTAGGGATACCGTCAGGTTACATTCCATCCCGTGGCGCCAAGCCGCACGGTAGACTCAGTGGATGCCACCCAACAAACGAAGGAATAAAGTGTATTTCCGACTCAAAAACCGTGTGAACTATAGACCAAGTTTGCTAGACCAAGTTTACTGGCTCCCTCTGCTTACCGGTACATTCCATATACCCTAACATGTCCCTAATTTGATATCTCTGTGTCTTTTCTGCCACACTCTTTTTCTCCCTAAACTACCTCCTCCTGCTCTACCTCCGATGCATGTGGCCTACCCTACTGTCCCTATGTAACAGAATGAGAAATGGCAATCATGATCACGTCGGGAATGTCCAATATGACTGAATGCAATGTGGACGGATTACATTACCACGGTCCCCGAGGGAACCAGCCATCAGAAGTCATGCTAAACCCGCCTGAAAGATCATCTACCGTCCACTTCCAGTCATGCTGCCCTGGACCGAAGTTTCCCACTCAAATGATGCAACATTCCTCCAGATAAAGGAGGCCTCAAATGAAATTAAATTGGTTGAAACTAAGAATGTTGATTCTCCCCAAGGCGGTCAACAAACAAGTAACCGAGCTTCATTCACCATGACACCGATCAGCGGAAAGGGCTCTTCAGGAAAATTTTCGCTACTATTGTTAAGCGCAAGCTCCATGTTAAAGAAAATTAAATATATCCGTCTTCTCACACTCTCGTCGAAATTTGATTTCATACTTATCACTGAGACATGGCTAAATAACCACACTCCTGGCAACGCCATAATAATTCCCGGCTATAAATCCTTCAGGAAAAGCCGTGAAGCCCAGCGTGGTGGTGGCTGCCTTTTCTGCGGTAGAGCATCCATACCAGCTTCTTTGGGCCAAGATACCAAGCTAAACACCATCCAAGATTGCGTTAGGGTTTTAGCTGAGATGGGCAATGGAGGCCCTCTTCTTGGATGCATCCGACCCCGAAGTTCTTGCCAAAACGACTTTTTGATGATATCACAACAAATAAATGCTGCTTATGACCTACCTGGTCCCAAGATTCTCGCTGGAGATTACAATTCACCTGGCATAAGTTGATCCACGTTTTCCGCCCAAATTACTCGCTCTTTTTCCTCGAAAGCATTCATCAGGGTGGTCGGACCCAACAGGTAACCGACCCTACAAGAAATCGCAATACTCTGGACTTGATATTTAAGATAGGATTAACACACGTTCAAATGTCCACTGAGGCTAGTTTACCTGGGTGTGATCATCTGCCTGTTAGCTGTTCATTTACAGTGACCTTCCTGAATAGGTACCCCTCGCCCAACCAAAGTCTGTATTTCAGAGCTTACTGGAATCCTCTACCTACTTTTGTTCGCAGTTCCAACTGGGACGCATTTTTCTATCGACAGAAGTACAATCGGCGGCTGATCTGTTATACTCCGACCTGCACAAGTGCTTTGATGCCATCACCCCGTCCCACACGCTAAGCAAGCCAACCAAAAGAACTTATTGTGACCGAATAAACTGCAAGCTTGCTAAACTCCAGCGGGCCATTTTTAAGACCAGTGATTTTTCATTGTTTCTGCAAATTAACTGAATAACTCAGACTCTAGAATCAGTGATGGACCACAGAAGCAAAGAGTAGGAGCTGCAGGCTCTAAACCAGCCGAACCCAAACGCAATACTAGCAAAACTGCTTAAACGCAAAACTACTTCTGGGTCCTCAGCTTCTGAAGTCCCGTATATCATTCAAAACGACATTTATGTAAACGACCCACAAGTGATTGCAGAATGTTTTGGTGAATTCATTGCATCTGCGCTCGAGCACGATGCCAAATTAATAATGATGATAATAATGTATATTTCTCGAGTTGCGGTAGGCATGCGCAAGGCAAGATCACATTTTTACAGGGATGATTTACAGGAATTGCGAATAGCATAAATCAAAGTGGAAAGGGCGTGAGAGCAGCTTTGGGTAACTTCAAAGGCTTTATTATTTTGTGTATATTCCTCAACATACGAAAGTCATGCGCAATGCAAAATCAAAATTGTTGAAAGAATGCACAGTGCAAACACGGAAAACAGAAACCAAACATACAATGCAATGTGTTTTCGCCCGCAGGATCATAACAGGCAATGTGATTTGCTGGGCTCGTTTCAAATCCAAGCTAGATAATGGTTTGCAATGATTTTTCTGTGACTGCTTCCCAGTCCTGCACTGCCAGTAATACTGTGTTTCAATGCATCAAAGGTGCATATTGCTGGCGATAAATATGGCTAGAAGGCAACGGCTGTCGCCGTCAGTTGGTTGGATTCCTCGAAAATGAAGAGAGTTATTTGGTGAAGATGAAGATCAACATGGATGTGAAAACGGAATGGAGATCATTCAAAACTAGATTGGATATCATATGGGCAGCATAAAACGTAAAGTATATGAAGGCACAGTCCGTTGGACAGGGAAAGCCGCTACACGGGATGGGAATTGCGTAATCGTGAGACTAATCCATGAGCTTTGTTCTGAGCAACTTTGAGTTCGTGAACTTCAGCTTAGTCCAGAGATATAGGTTGAGTTAGAAAAGAAAGGGAACCGGAAGCAAATGAGGCAGCGTCTGGTGGAGAACAGCTGCCAGGAGCACTGGTCTTTTGCCAAATTTTGCAGAGGAGAGCAAAACAGATGTCGAGATGCATTTCAAAAGTCAGTTCATATTGGATGTCAATAAAAATAATTCCTCCGTGAGTCCGTTTTGTATGGTTTTGGCGAAAGAACTCTGAAAAGGAGAAAGAGGAAGTCAGTGCAAAGTGACCCACGTGAACATAGGGACTAGAGGACTGTTTATAACAACAGTGTAATTGGGTGGGGCTGACCGAGTGCTGGCCACCCAGCCCGAAAAACTCCGTTTGATTGTGAACGCAGGAGGTGTAATCCACCAACCTAGCTGCACCCGCACACCGCTGCAGCTGAGCTGCCCGCCCGATGAGCGCCGGCCAAAGCGGTGGATATGACCGCCCCCGGCACTATTGTGTTGAAGTCGGTGTACCCGTGCTGTGAAGGAAGAAATTTAAATATGGTTGGGTAAGGGAGACATCGTCTTTCCAGGATCGGATAATCGCCAGAACATGGGTCAAGTGTTTCCTTCCAAGCAAAACTATGCGGCCTGGAAAACAGAAAGAAGGCGGACGGCGGTCTGACCTAGATGCCAGCTGCGGATTAAGAAGCGATCAATCTTACGAGCAGCTCAGAGTAGGAAGTCACTAGAACGCACAATGCAAGTCAAAATATATGGATGGTGGGTGAGCAATCCGGGTTTTCTTTTTTATATTTATTTTTTAAATAGATGGGCTGGCCAATCTAGTGTGTAGATCGTGTGTGCTACGAGTAAGGAGAATAAACCGGTATTTGGTAGGACGGACAGGGAAAAACTTCTGCCGATATAAACAATGATCGCGCTACAAAGATAGATGCACCAGGGATTGACTAATTTCAACGTGGAAATAATGGGCTATATTCCATCCAGGAGGCCGTGCCTTTCGAAAACAGGAAAAATATATATCGGTATATTTCTCGAGTACTTCGAGATGCACGCTCGGTTGCATGATCAAATGTCACAGGGGTATTCGAAGTCACACCGAACAAGCAAGTAATCATTTTTTACAAAATGAGGGGAAATAAAACTGGCATTCTAAGAGAAACATGCCCGCCTATAATGCGTATCGCAGACGCAGAGTTCAATTGGGAGATGGCGTCGGGTTTGGAGGTGTCTGCAATATTCGTATTTAACGGGTCTATAAAATGGATGCGAATGAAGAGAAACTCCAATGACCTTAAGTGCAAGGTAAAACTTGTGAAAAACGGATCAAAACAGCTGACGGGGAGAGTATTGGTGGCCGATAGAGATCCTGGATTGAGCGGATATGAAAAAGAACGTCTTTTATTTTACCATGGATCCTGGGGCCAGGAAAGTAATCAAAAGCCTTTTGAAAATGCGGCGGGATGAAGAATACTGGTGATGAGTTTTGGCTGACACTCGATTGAAGATATGGAGAATGGAAACGTCGTCGGCATTGAGGAGCGAGGATTGATGTGACATGCGTTAAATAACAAATCTGACGCTGGTAAGCCAGTGTGAAACAAAAACGGGTTTCTTTGCTCATTTGTTTTCGTTTGGAGGCTTAGCTGATAGCCATTGCTGTTATGGTGATAGTCGCGGATGTAGAGGGGAAAATGGGGGTGAAGTTTGAGGTAGACGATGGTAGTGGGATCTGAAACAGGGATCTAAGTGTAAGCGTCTTCGTGGCGATTGGATGTCAACGTGGTGGACATGTGACCCACGAGCGGGTAGCTCCAGCAGTAAGTCTGTGCAATTGCGAGGACTTGTCCGCTCAAAGAGTCACGGGCTTTTGGACTACATTATGCGGCCTTGATATCTAGAGACTTAGTGATTTATGCGGAATAAAAGCAATGTCCACGTCAATGAAGCCGTGGAGCAGGTCGTATTTGTCCGTCCTTGGACATTTGACCTAAGCCCTGGATCAGCCTGCTTTCACGGTGTATTGAGACGGGCGAGGATGGGGCCAGGAACTAGATGGTAGACTCTCGGCGAGACACAAGTGCAAACGAACAAAACTGGAAATGGGAACTCCGGGAGATGGGAGCTTGGATGTATCCCATCTGAGGGTTATGGTGCGTGCAAATATAGGAACGAGAAGTGATGGATATTATATAGCATGAGGCATCAGGTGATGCCGAACTTTTCGCCTGGGATGGCCTAATAGTCAAATTCATGCATAAGAAAGGGTTTAGCTTGAAACATTAAATATTGGTTTGCGAGTAAGTGAGAATGTGATATGAGTGTCCTTTTATATGCCTTGTTTCATGCGCGCTAAACGAGGTAGAAAGTTAGATGAAAAATTCAGCTGTCTTGTTTCATGCATGCCTTTTTACCGATAATCCTATGAAAAAAGGAAAGGTTGATGTGAACTCCACGCAGCCATAAGGGATCGAGGCGTAGTGTTGTGCAAAGTTCCATATAGTTTAGTAAGGAAGAGTAGACCAAAAGTCGTTTTGTAAATGTTCTTTGAACATCCTCAATCTCGAGTCTGTCACTCCGCCGCATGTTGGAACACACGATGAAACAGCAATTCACGATAGTCCTTACGTGCATTTTATATATTAACAACTTGCTTCTCTGGTTTCTAAAAGTTCTGTGCACCCACCCAATCAGTCTCCCAGCTTTTAAAGCTTGTATCAGGGTGTGCTCAGGAGTTAAATGTGCCGGAGTAATGTAAACCCAGGTTTCTGATGGTGTGAGGGATAGGAGTGACTTCTTGGCTAATCTCAAAGATTCCTGTAGGAATGTGGCGTTTGTTTGCGAGTATGCCGCTTTTTGGGCCGAGAATTTCATCGACCAAGCTGCGAACCATGAATCAAGTGAGAGCAGATCAATTTTTACATTATCAATGAAGGTGTTGAGATAACGAGGGGGAAACGTGTATAAGATTTTTATATCGTCTGCAAAGAGAAAGGAATACGATGCCCAATGATGTGAAAAATTTTGTTCATGTACAGTTTGGTCGGGGCTAGCGCGTATTTTAGATGGAAACAGTTACTACGTGAACAGAAGATACCACGTAGGACTCTATGTTTGTGGAAAAGGCATGAGGTCTGAATTGTCTAAAAATGACAGAGATATTGATGAGGAGGGAGAAATGATGAATCTAAGATGTTGACCTTATTTTGTCTGAAGGTTACCGTTTGGATTCGCCAGAAACAAGGTGATTTTCACGAGCCAGAGCCATTTGCTTGTACAGAAGGGTTGATGAAAATTCAAGGCGAGGATAATAGTGAACGATTTTAGAAGACATTGGCCGCTTACGGTTGCCACACCGTTTTGGCGACGGTGTTGGACTTAGTTGTGTGGATGGGTGGGAAAGAGCTGTGGGTGAACAACCCTATACGCAAATAGAACGATTAGATTTTTGGATATGAAGTCAAACTATTAAGCGATAGGCACTGTTTTTGCAGGCAGAAGTAGGGTGGGATGCATCCGACGTGGAACTGCATGTAAATAAGTAGCATGCGCTAGTGCCGGAGCTCTGTTTAAAATGGGAGTGACTAGGTTGGTTCCTATATAATATGGGTAGGGATATTTACTTTCCTTTCCGCAATGAACGGAAAGGTGACAACAATGCGTATTTCAGAAGCCCAATCCAGTTTCATACACTCGATTCTCAAGTGAGTATGGGTGGTATGGATTAATGAGAAAGGGTACAGTAACTACTCTACATACTTCGTTTGTGAATACAAGAGATAATGGTGACAAAATGCGCAACTGTTAAGGGAGTTTGTCCAATGATGACGAATATCTGACAATAAAGAAGTTTGCTCTAACGGAAGCCTTTGGAACTGGGAGAGTTAGAGTGAAATCCGCATTTTGGCGAGAATATGGGAGCGGGTTTCTAACACGAGACAAAGAGACGTAGCTGATCCCTGTAATAGTATTGTTAAAGAGTACCAGGTTTATTCTTTTGTGTCGGAGCCACGGAGCATTTAATTTCACCCACTCACAGCGTTCCACGTAACTTTGCCTTGCAGAGTAGCCGATCGGCTGCTTTGTAAATGAATTCTGGACGTTTTCAATCGTCACTCTGTCGCATTGCCTCACGTAAGAGCAGACTAGAGAGCAATACTCCAGAATGGGTCTGACGTGGGTCCAAAAAACGTGGTCTGCTTTCGTTTAACTTCAGAGTTTGGCGTAACAGCCCCACTAATTTACCACTTTCGCCACTTGTACGGGAGCATGCTTCGGGAAGTTCAAAAGGCAGGAATAATTTAGGCCTAGGCCCCGAACGGGGATGGTTTCTGTTTTGAGCTTGAATTCTTTTGGGGGTGCAACGCATTTTTACCTCATGATGCTGTTTTTCAGCGGAGAACTTCATTATCCAGTCGTCTGCCCAGGGTTTGAGTGACGCTAAGTCTTGGGATATGTTACTTATGGTGGCCTCTAAAGCTTCAGGGCGAAAGGTGTAATGGATTTTGATATCGTCCGCGAAGAGAAATGGGGTGCCATTTCGAATAATATGTAAGACATTTTGAAAGTAAACCAGGAAGAGCAGGAGGCCCAGAACGCTGCCTTGGATAACACTAATCTAGGTTCGGATATGAAGTCATTTACTTGAATTACCTGGTTTCTAATTGAAAAATAAGATGAAAGCCACGAAAGGACCGGATCAACAGTGCCGCAGGATGCCATTTTATTTAGCAAACTAGGGTGGGAAACTCTTTCCAAAGCCTCTGTCTCCTTCAAAATCACTACTATAATCGACCTTTCAGTGCTCAGGGTCCTGGTGATAGCGTTCAAGCAGTCAGTCATGCAAATAGCGCAAAATTTCTTACGAAGGAAGCCACGCTGTCCACGGCCAATAAGTTCATTTTCTCGAAGGTAGGCTCCAAGACTATCCTCAGTCACACGTTCCATGATCCTGGAGTGGAGTGGAAGTTTGCAGGGTTACAGCGTGTGCCCATTTTCGTGGACGGTATAATCACAGGTGTTTTCCACTGTGACGAGAAAGTGCTGCACTAAATGGATAATTTAAAGGGGTTTGCTAACAAAATTAGTGTATCGCTCCCACCTAATTCAGAGGCAGCCGGAGGTAATGAATCAGGTCTAGAGTGGTGATCAATTTTGGTTTTTACCAACAGCTGGGCTACTACCTTCTAAAGAAATACAACTGTTGAGTACGACTCTTTAGTAAAGCGAGATCGGCATGGGGTAGGGGACTGTTATCATTAACAAGAGCAGATGCAATGAATTCACCAAAACATTCTGCAATCACTTGTGGGTCGTTTACATAAATGTCGTTTTGAATGATATACGGGACTTCAGAAGCTGAGGACCCAGAAGTAGTTTTGCGTTTAAGCAGTTTTGCTAGTATTGCGTTTGGGTTCGGCTGGTTTAGAGCCTGCAGCTCCTACTCTTTGCTTCTGTGGTCCATCACTGATTCTAGAGTCTGAGTTATTCAGTTAATTTGCAGAAACAATGAAAAATCACTGGTCTTAAAAATGGCCCGCTGGAGTTTAGCAAGCTTGCAGTTTATTCGGTCACAATAAGTTCTTTTGGTTGGCTTGCTTAGCGTGTGGGACGGGGTGATGGCATCAAAGCACTTGTGCAGGTCGGAGTATAACAGATCAGCCGCCGATTGTACTTCTGTCGATAGAAAAATGCGTCCCAGTTGGAACTGCGAACAAAAGTAGGTAGAGGATTCCAGTAAGCTCTGAAATACAGACTTTGGTTGGGCGAGGGGTACCTATTCAGGAAGGTCACTGTAAATGAACAGCTAACAGGCAGATGATCACACCCAGGTAAACTAGCCTCAGTGGACATTTGAACGTGTGTTAATCCTATCTTAAATATCAAGTCCAGAGTATTGCGATTTCTTGTAGGGTCGGTTACCTGTTGGGTCCGACCACCCTGATGAATGCTTTCGAGGAAAAAGAGCGAGTAATTTGGGCGGAAAACGTGGATCAACTTATGCCAGGTGAATTGTAATCTCCAGCGAGAATCTTGGGACCAGGTAGGTCATAAGCAGCATTTATTTGTTGTGATATCATCAAAAAGTCGTTTTGGCAAGAACTTCGGGGTCGGATGCATCCA
>LUCM01008569.1:43040-155499 GCA_008360955.1 Fasciolopsis buskii
GGCGGGACTGGCGTTCTAGGGGGTTAGTGGGGAGGGGGCTTTGGAAAGTGCCGGAGAAAAAGCCGGTTAGCAGGTATGCGCATGAATTTTTGGGGATAGGCGTTACTTTTGGAATTCGCAGGATTCACGAGAGCAGCGTTTTCTAGCCGAGGCAACTGGAGTAAGCGCTGGACAAGAGTGGGTTGGTAAAGGGGTCTCATGACAGATTGTGGCTTTAAGGGCGAAATACAGCCATCAAATTTTGCCAGGTGGCCTGGGAGGATCCAGGGGTAAATCGTGCAAAATTAGGAGGATATTGGTAGTTGGGATGAGGGTTTGGGCGTGCAGTGGTAGGAAAGGTGCACTGGAGTGACTGGAATGCATCTCAGTACTGTAGGCTATTAAGTGAGTCAAAGTAGGTCTTATTAGCTGCAGCCCTAAATATGGCTGGGCTTTAGTATTATACCGAAAGTTGGCAACTGTGTTGCCGAAGGTGTGTGAGGCATGATTACAGTGTGCCAATCACCTCGTAATTGTAGGCTGTGGTTAGTTGGCCTTCGCGAGTTTGTGGACCTTCTGATTTGACAGAGCTCATGCCGGGATGGCTTACTCGAGTTGAGTTTGCCGAGAGTACCAAGCAGCCAAGGTTTACAGACTGTTTGATCCATTGGATTAACAGGATTGCTAATGAAGTACGGGGTTTTTTGGTTAGTTAAATCGGTGAGCGGTATTTTCTTCCTGTGGGATTCAGTTGATTTTGGCTGAGTGCCCTGCTATTGTTTAACGGGAGGACAAGGAAATGCTTGAGGGCGTATCCGGGATGGAGTATATGCCAAGCGGCTGGTATTATCCTCAAAAGACACCCGTGAGACGGCAACCTTCTGGATGGTTATGCCGTCAGCGCTCCTAGCTTATGGCATTTGAGTTCGTAGCCTGAGATGTGCACGCTTGCGGCGTGGTTGAACGGGCGAGGGGGATTGAGTTTCATCCTGATCTAGCAGTACTGATTGCAAACAGCGGAGTTTACCACTTTCGCAGTGGCTATGCGCGATGGTGGGATGCCACTACCATTAGAAAATTTATTATCAGACAGACTAGTAATAACAATAATGTATTTTTCTCAGTTTGCGAGATGCATGCGCAAAGCATGATCAATTTATTACATAGATGATGCACGGGAAATACGGACAATATAAATCGAAATGGGGAGAGGGTGAGAACGACCTCTAGTAATTTGGAAGGTTTGTTTGTTTTTGTATATTTCTCGAAATACGAGAGTCATGCGCAAGGTAAGATCAAAATTGGGCCAAGAAGGCACAGTGAAGAAAGGGAAAAGGGAAACGAAACATACAATGCAATATGGTTTCGCTCACAAGATCATAATAGATTTGAGGATTGAAGAGCTTGGTTAGGAAATTGAACGTCGTAAGTACGGGAGAGGCCGATTGTGCAAATTGCCCGAGTGTGTAGTTTTTGAGGGGTTTTGTGTAATCATCGTGTGTATGTTGGTCCCGGTAGTGATCACCCAGCACGCGAAAGCCGGATATGTGTGGCGATGGAGTCTGTCGCATGGAGAAGGTGACCTGCTTGAAACCATGGGGGAAGGCTCAGGATTTGGCCCATCAGGCGGAACCTGTACTGGCAGCGCACTGCTCAGAGGGGAAGCGCCAGATACAACCAAAGTCTTGCCAACTTAGAAAGTTGCGGTAAACTTCTGTGACCGTAATATATCTCTCTGGATGGGAGTTTTATTCGTAAAGATCTTGATATTTTTATGAGGGTTATAATTGGCAGTGCTTGCCTTTTTCCTATAAACTTCTCACGAAATTGAAAGAAAATTGGACGTTTATTCTTGAAGGATTTTCTCAGGAGCTTAGAGCGCAGACAAGAGTCGTGTGTCATACTATGTGCATTGAAAATGGTAAATTTGACCAGTGGCAGTGGAAGGCGGTCGGGCACATTAGGGCAACGGCGTTTTTCGCGTTCGCAATAAGTTTGTGAGCTTCCTTAGTTACGGAATAAATGAAGCCCCCTGTGGCAGCGAGATGGCTGGCATCGGTTTCATTGGCAGGGTCAATTAGGCTGACAAATGGGGACAATTTCAATGACAGCTCCTCGATCCGTTGTACGCTGATTTCTGGGTCCCTTAGTCTTTTCGAGCCACCAACGGTTTTGGGACCAGAATTGCTAAATATGTCAATAAGCGGAACTGAACATGCTTCAGTGGGAATCAGGGGTTTTAGGGTTATTGGTGTACTACGGCGCTGACGTTGCTTCGGTTCCGCTGGTGTAATTATACTAAAATTACTACAATAACACCCTAAATTGCCAAAAACAATGTGAACAAACTACAGCGAGGAGCGGTGTACGGCAGGCTTCTTTGTGTTAAAAGCAAAGGGTCTTCTCGGAATGGAAGTAGTAACAGGTTAAGCTAATAAAGTTGGGCGAGACGGCAAAAAGCTGCACCCTGTTTTCTGAAGGCGGTAGCGATTAATCGTCCACCTGGACCATTGCAACCGAGAATGGAGGCTATAACCCCTCTCCACATTCCCATCCTCATTTTTAAACAAGATCAGCAACCTCGACTTAGTCCATCAATCCACCCAAGCAGTTTGTCGCCCCTCACACTTCTATCAACGAACCAGCTGAGGGCAAAAATACTGCACCAGCTCCGGAGCATATACTCAAGTGCCCACTCCATATATGCCAATGTCTTCCTTGCAAACTTGCGGAACTACAGCAAGTAATTTTCGACACCATTCCAAACAACGTAACTCCTCCGAGAGCTTCATTAACCCCAAAATTCTCACCGGTGGATCCACAACTCCAGACACGTCACTACGAGAAAAGATTATTGCTGAGGACGTGCCGCAGGTTCAGCGACAAATTGAAATACTTCCTTCTTCACGATAGTGGAGGTGGCCCATGAAACCCTAAACATATTTTATGCATAGTAGTTTTCTTCCTAAGGTTTGAAATGCTGCGGTTAGCAGTAGTCTATCGCCTTTTGGTAAGCCATCCGTCGCACAGCAGTGTTTTCAAAAGAACGCTGAGCTTTCTGGGGAGGCTAACTGGTCTTGTCCACTCTCTAGATACTGGTGATTAAAACTCACCCAGAACTAACTGTCAAGGTCCTTTTCGACCGAACTTACTTCGGAAAACATCTCAGATTTTATCCTCCACACTTCCTGGGCGCAACTCTCAGAGGGCGCGAAAAAATACCCCCTTCCTTTCTCGATCTGATTATGATCGCCCAGCCTCACCAACCCTAAGTGATCGAAACACTTCCAACAATTTGCAAAAGTGATAAGCTGTTTCTAATTTCTGACTTCATTTTCAGATGGCCATCCATCTCTTCAGAGCCCAAAATAGCCGGGTACGTCATAAAAACCGTTATTGATTGTGAACTCCTTACTCCAGACTGAACTAGATACCACGAAACACGGACCGCCTCCGGCTACCTTGGCTGAGAGTTTCAACAAGCTCATTCCGTTAGATGCCACCTAAGAGGTCTTAGAGATGGCGTGGAAAAGTCCGTTCTATCCGTAAACTATGTAGGTTCAAGATAGAGCAACATCCAATGAATATGCGGCAAGACGTTCCCACCCGAGTTCGGTGTGTCAAAGCGCCTTGCTTTCAATGTACGTGAGGCCCAAAAGGTATATCCGCTAGCCCAAAAAGAAACCTAAGGTCCCGCTGTTTTTTTCTCAGTGCGGCATAGGCATTCGGTTGAAACTTCCTTAGCCTTGTTGGGTACGAACGGATAACCTTCCAACCGCACACATGCTCTACATCTGTAGTGACCACGCAGGATCACGTTGTTGTTCATACGACAGCAGTAGGCTGAATATTTTGAAGTCGAAACCCATGTTGTTCCGCGGGCTCCGATTTAAGTTATCCCAGCAGAAATAATCAAACGGCATGCACGATGCCAACTTCTTGCCCTTTCCCCTCCAGTTATGTGCTGGTGGAGGGGTCTTCTCCAAGTGTCGGAAGAAAGTAGCAAAGACACCTATTTTTAGGAGAGCTGGCCAGCACCTCGCCTCTCACTTTGGGACGGCTGGTCTAATCAGCGTTCCAAGCAAAGTGTTTGAATGCATTCTAAAAGATATTCCGCTCTAACACTCGCCGTAAGACAACATTTAAGACCATTTTCTTTGTTTTCCTTCCCCAGAATGTTAGCCGTTGCAGGCAGTCTTACGAAGGCCCACGGCGATGAGTCGTCTTTGTCGAATTCAGCAAAACCTTAGAAGGAGTTAACCGCGTTCCACTTTTCCATATGCATCAAAGCCTTGGTGTTGTTGGTCCCATGCCAAAAATCCAGGGTAGCCCTCTAACCGGCCGAACCCTAGTGATGAAAATAAACAGCGCCTCCAAACAACCACCGTCGGCCACTGCAGAAGCACCATAAGGCCCGGTGCTGGCCCCCTTAATATTTTTCGTACAGGTCAGTGGCCTCCCTCAAGCCCTCCCTGTCAGTACGCAGGCGGCCAGACTCTCTGGAGCCCAAATCCAAAGATCTTGCAGTCAAACTTTGGCAGTGCCAAGCGATGGTCCGTCCATGGGAGCCCACCCATTGGTGGCCCTAGGAACAGCAAATTGACACACATTCTCCATCAGCGGCCCGCTTACTTGGCCAGGGTCAGTCTTCGCAGTGCATAAAGTTTCTGACAGTGACCTTTCATTCTTTCACCGCTGCTAGCTAGCCATAAAAGTTGGTTTACGAGTTCTACACTTGTTGCATGGGTCCTTTACGCACGAAGCGGTTGAGAATTTCCCACAGTCTACGGAACTTCAACTTGACCACTCTTAGAACACTGCATTGGGATCGGAAAGCACCTGAAATGACCCGGAGGTTCTCCCCATAATTGCTTCAGCTTCTCAAGCGCCTGCCGTGTCTTAAAGTTCAAACCCCGACACTTTGCCTTGGGACGAATCCAGGGTGATTCCTTTTCGGATGTATTATCTCTGAGCATCAGGCCGAGCACAAACGTTCAAATGTCTAGGGGGCCCTGGACATCTATTACAACAGTTTCTTTACCCAAATGATCGTGTCCGGGTGAGGTGCACTCTCAAGAGAATTTATAGCAGCATTGAGCAGGTGAAGTTTTTATGAAATTGGACATCCATCCGGGGCTAACGGACTAATATCCCCGCGAAATTCACACCAAGCCATCGTAAAATAATCACATCTTTTCTAACTAGCTGTCCAGCTGGTATAGTAATGTCTCTTTCTTGACCCTGCCCAACGGTACAAAGCGAATGACCCCTCTCTTGGCTGCTCAGTTTGCTTCTCGGCGCCTTTCCATTCAAATTCAAGGGAAAGCTTACAACCCTAGGACAAAAGAGCTTACCGGTCTCGAACCTGCATAATGCTTTAAAAAATCAAGACTTCAATTAGGCCGGTAGATCAAACATGTTTTCACCTCTTAAATGCATTTTCGGGTTGATGTCCAACACATGGTCAGCCACGCCCAATGGAGCCTTTGTGATGGACACATCATCGACCCACCTTCGCGCGCAGCCTCAAGTCCTGATATTACACGGTTCTTGTTCTTCACTACCGTCGTTTTACCAATTTATGTCAGAAGTCGTTTATGCACAATGCCATTCTATTGCTGTCGACAACCAAATGGGATTTCATCCATCTTCGAAGACCATTTCACGTTCGGATCGTTATCGTCCACGTCGGCTAAGTCGAATTCTCTGAGTTTCCAAACCCCTTTTACGGATCCGTCCTGCCAGGTTCGAAATTATAACTTATTACACGAAAAACTTATTCATATTTTATTCTTCCATTTTCCACTCTCCTCAAAATCCTCGGTTCGTATCCGCTTATTTTCACAGCCGCGATAACAAATAAGCATTAAAATCTCAAGCCAATTGTGCGGGTCGACTGAAAGTGACGTCGAAAGTTTCGCGCCATGAGCGCCAGTGTGTATGGCTGTCGACTTTCGAGTCCGTGCCATTAAACCAGTTATTCCTTCTCAAATTACTCCGTAACCAATAAATGAACAATAATTTTCACTCTGTGGGTTCCATTGTAAAGTATCATCGTGCTCCCGGCATGCCTCTTGGCAAAAATCGAGGAGTACAAATATGTCGGCGCCAAAATTAGTATTCTGGAAGAAAAAATCACGTACTGCCGGGTGACTTTAACCGAAGACCCCCAAAGATGAAATGCGGATCAAGATCAGTCGATTAAGGACAGACTGAATGTCCTGGGTATATCCAAGTGGACTTGGCTGAAACTTTTCAGTTGCTAAATGTCGCCACCAACACGAACAAGCCTTAGTTTCTCTCAGATAGCAGCCCAGCACTGTGGGATATAGCCGTGAGCTGAAGAAGCTCAGAGCAAGTATGTAGCGGTTTTCTTCTCACACAGAGCCACCAGAACATGGGAAATTTTTGCAGGAAGAAGCTGTTTCAGCCCCAGACGTGGACTAGTTTAAAGCCATCTTACACAGAGTCTGGCCGTCTCTATCTTCCATCGTATTCTGAACCGGCTTCCACCTACCGAATTCCTCTTCTGTGGTTCAACCTGCACATACTTGTAGAGGCATGTAGTGGTTAACTGTTTAGTATACACTGCCAAAATTGCTGAAAATTGGTACTGGGAAGTTCGTTTGCAGCTTGATTCCATTGGTTGAAGTTTTGTTTGCAGGTCTGGTAAAATGTCATTTTTTTCTACCAAACTGAGAATATAACTTTCACTACTCAGCGGAAGGTTGAATCCATAGCTCCAAAGCACTAACTGCTGTTCATTTTGCGTTAGGCTCAGCGCGTAAAGGCTGAAACCTTATTTTGGCAAGCGCGTCGCATAAGCAAGTGTTGGTTTCTAAAATTTCGGGAACCGTTGAATCTATGACACGTTGTTCGTTCATTCTGAATTCTTTGTTTAAGCGAACGTAGTCCACCTAACACGGTGACAATTTGCAAATTGCTCTCTCACGCTCCCTTCAAGTGCACTGGACCTCCCACGGCTCTTGAATGCACTTTCATGGTGCGATCAAAGGTCCTGGTGGTCACAAATGGTCACAACGGTTAAGGGCAAGCAAAGGTTGTACGAGATCCGCGTAATGACAGTCGGTCTTACATTTTGCTTGTGTGAATTATTTGCCCTCCTCATGGGTTGTTGATGGCTGTAACATTGTTTTCACGTTAGAAAAGTTTTCACCTCACAAGTCTGCATTTCCTGCCGGAAAAAATGAATCGACTTGATGATTCCGTCGCCTCTGCTGGTGCTTGCTCTTGCCTCAATCACTCACTCAAAATTACGAGTCTCTGGTTGGCCTGAAACTGGTCTACACATTGTCTTTCAAAACCAATGAGGCATCAACCTGGGAGTTAGACACATTAGGAAAATGCAAGCCAACCGAGCAGAAAACTTTAGTTCTGTCGTGCCCAGCGTAATACGTGATGCAAACTAGCAACTGGGACGGCTAAATCTCGCTTCTGATCGTTTCATCGCAGGAGAACCTTGCAACCCTCGAGTTCTGGAGGCTGAATGACACATCTGACTAAAGCCCACCACCCTAGTAACTGGTTTGTTCTAAGCTATATTCCTATGACCAGACTAGAACTGAACTGACCCTGGAGAGGGACACAGTTCGGACGCAGCCCTCCGCATGGCGATCGTGACCGGTGAAGGTGCTGATAACGGCTACACGGGTCTCTCATATGAAGACAAGGTCGAATATGCCAGTCCCATAGCTCATCCAATGGCCCCAGAGAAACTGGCCAGAAGGCTGTTCAAGCTAACTCGCAAGGCAAAAAGGTGCAAGAAAGTGGACAGCAGCATCAAGTCCGTTCTGAAAGCAATCGAAAAGAAAAATGCCTCGGGAATATTGGTTCTTGCCGGAGATGCAAGCCCCATAGATGCCATTTCCCATATACCTGTGGTCTGTGAGGAGTTTAATATTCCGTATTGCTATGTTCCCTCGAAAGCAGATTTATCTGCACACACTGGCTTCGCTGGATTCTTGGCGTTAGTGTTTATTACGAAGTCTGACGAATATGGCACTTTGTATGATAAGTGCTTCTCAGCGGTAGATCAGCTGACTGGGTCATAATAAACTGGTTTCTTGTCAATCTACACTTTATCCAGCGGGTTGTACTTGATAGCTGATTAATGTTGTCTGTAGTCCACAAACAAGTGCACTGCTTTGGTTCACATTAAGAGTTCAGGAGTGCACGACCCAATTGAGCTTGATAGTTTTTCAGTGAATGTTGACGGTGGTAACGTAAAGACACAAACCTTAATCTCTGCATTTGTAAACGTGTCTCCATTCTTCACAAACGTCTGTATCCCATTTTCCTTGACATGTGCATATCTATGTGTTTGTATTTGCCTGCCCGGGTAGAAATAAGAGCGTGTCATTGTACATAGTGGTACTTTTCCCTTTCAGATAAATCACTGCGAAGCTCACTACTCTATTCTGTCCATATTTGTATCTGTTGGCATAAGATCTGCTGCTATCGCGTTAAGCAACACAGACCAAAAATCGTTAGGCCTTAAATCATCTGCCTAGGAAACTAGTAACCCACGTCCACCTTCATGTTCTCGGATTTTTGGGTGTTCAGCTTAATTCTGGGACTAAGGCCGATGCCGCAGTTCTCATACGAGAACGGCGCTGGAATTCATAAAGGAAATAAAAAAACTCAACGGACACCTCTTCGCATGATACCTGAAAAACTGGTGACGATGCACGTCAACCCGATCGTAAAAATATCAAGGTGATAGACTCTTTAAGGTACTGGGGATAATTTCATTACACAATTACTTACACTATAAGGACTATTCCCCATAGGCAGGTCATATGCTATAAAGAGAATTTTGACGACGTTCGCGTGAGAACCAGTTTGTTGGCCACACTTTTAAATCAAAAGGTTGTAGGTTGATAGGGAAAAGCAATTGGGATTGTTCCACAGTTCATGGGTTTTGGGAAGTAAGAAAACTGACAGGGCCGCGCTACCTTCGGATAGAAGCCCTTTAATACACAGTAATTCACAGTAAGACATGAACTTCGTAGTCAAAACACTGGGAAGACGAGTGCTTGCGAAGAACACGTAGGTTTTTTGATTGTGCTTTTAAAAACAGACTAGATTGTCGGAAAGACCTAAAGAGTAAGTGTTCTGCAGCTTGACAATCAGGGGTATAAAGAGTTTTAGCAGTTGGAGATGGAGACTTGGTAAAAATGACTGGCCTCTTGAGTAAAAAAGATTGAGAGAAAGTCGTGAGGACGATGATCATTACGGGATGGGAAGTAGTGAGCGTGTTTTTGCCTAGAGTTCCCCCTTTCATTCAGCCTGTTTTCCGTCCGTAGTGGTCCCTCTGTCCGCTCTGCCTACCCGTAGCGTCCATATTGATAACATGCCCGATACCTGCAACGGTTTACTGCCAAGTAGTGCTGTGGGTGATTTTCAGTATGCAAGCTCACAGTTTCTCAAACCTCGTTACTCTCTGAATCTCGGCTCTTTCAGTGTGTGCACTCTGATGCAGGTTAACCAACAGGCTTGCTTAACCAAAACAATAGACTCACTGGCTGCTGAATTATATTGTGATTGGAACGCAGATTCGGTACTTGAGTGGGACGATCGAAATAACTGCGCCCAATATCTTATCAGGATATTTCCTGTGCACCCTATGAGGGGGAGCAGCTCAAGCTGTGGGTCAGCGCGGTGTGGGAATAGTAATGAGACTGGATCCTGGTTATTCGTTTATATGCAGTAGGGCTCCAAGGGTCGGTTGAAATTCCAAAAGATAACTGCCAAACACAACGTGTGTATCATCTCGTTATGTGCTGCTATAGACTGTAGGTAGTGGAAAATGTTTTACCCAGCACACTCATTGAAATACCAAGTTTTTGATCGATTGATCAGCACTTTCAAGTTAAGTCAAGAGATCGCTTCGGCTGGGTCAAACTGGGATAAATTTTAGGCTTTGCGCAATCGCTTTTGTGACCAAAGTAAAATGATTATGGCCATAGTCGCGATACGTACGCATGAGAAACGAATCAATTAGCAAGATCTGTATCTAAGGGTGTCCTGTAGTTCATTCAACAGAGGCCATTTGACGTTTGGAAAGCCAATGCGCAGAGTTTAGGCTTTGTTCAGTAAACAGCGAAATAAGAGGGACTGAGAAACGATAGAAAAACAGGATTAGGAGAATATCAGATTAGCAAATAAAAGCAGAATTTGAACATGACATTCATGGGTGGGTCTGATTGAGGATCACTTATTTTCAAAAGAATTGTTTCAGGGTTCCCTGTTTTTCCTGTCTTATGAGTGGATGCTTTGTTGTGCCTTTGATAAGGAATGCATGCCTTATCGTTACCTGGAATTGATTTAGAGGGGGATAAGGTAACAGTTGGATCCAGTTATTTAGGAGTGTGTTGATGTTCGACGATGGGAGTCCGGAATAATCAACCAGCGATGGCTCTGGGGTTCGATCACTAGGTAACAAATGTTGTGTCAATACCGAGTTCTTCTGTCCATCAAAGCCATACATGGACGTATTTGAGATTGTGCTCGAGCAACTGTACCTCATCGACCGTTGATTTTACAGAACGGCGCATTAGATGCGTCCTGGACTGTTCAACCATGCAGGCAGTGATATCCTAAACGCGGATTTTCTATTATAGAAAAACGCGTCAATGAGGAGTCGAGTTTGTAGATATGCATAGCAAAGACCTGATGTAGTGGAGAGTGTACATTGGCTAAGAGCCATTTTTGACCGAGCTTCTAAAACAACAGTCCTTTAAAAGGTTCCTTTGATTCTATGAACATGACAGTCGATTGAGGATTGTAGGGTATGGAGAGATTTTGGGTTTCTCTATCGGAAGGAACGTAAGAGGGCATTCCGAAATTTGAAAGCATGCTAGTTAAGCATCGAATGACTAGTAGCTGGTAAATCAAGCAGGTACAAGCGAAAGGGGACCTGGAATACTCACCCCGCAATTATCAACAAATCCGGGTTTTAAACGCCAATAGCACCGGCCTATAAAGTGGGAATTCAGTCTTTCAAACGGAACGGTAGCTTTGATGAGACTCCCGGTGGACAGTCTGCATAACTGGGTTGCATTTGGCAGAGACTGGACAATCACTGGTGACAGATCCCACATCACCAACAGAGTACGGGAGGTTTTTTGGATCTCACAAAGTGAAGCATGTAGACAGCACCCGGATAGCACAAGAAGCTGTGCAGTTCTTTCAGTCCCCCCAGAGACGTAGTCGCCGAAAAGAAGCTTCGAGATAGTGCGTCAACCGCCACATTATCATGACCGGGTCGGTAGATAGCATCATACGGTAGCCTGGTCGTTCGGTTCTCCAAATCTAAATGCTGTCGTTTCTTGTTGTCTAGACTCAAACATGAAAGCAACGGTCTTTTGATCCGCAACACGTCTGAAGTGCACGCACAGCAGTTGGGGTCCCCATCTCCCTACAGCTTTGACGATAGCACTGGCTTTTTTCTTTGGAAAGGAATGATGTCTTCCATTTTTCGATAGTGTCATGGAGAAGAACGCTACCGGTCGACGGTTCTTTGAGAGTGTAGCGGAAATAGCTGTATCCGATGCATCATGTTCTACGACCGGTGGTATCTCTGGGTCGATGGTGGTAACAGCCGCACTTCCAAGCTCATTTTTGAGTGTCCCGAAAGATGCCTTAACGTCGTGGTCCTGTAAGGGGAATGAACTATTATGAACAAGAGGCTAACGGAACAACTCGGTGCTGTGGTTTTGGGTCCTTGTGCAGTGAAGTTCTCTGACTTGTCGTACTCTCGGGGTCAGGCTTCGTCCACTCGTAAGAGACTTCATAACCCAGGAGCTTCAGTTCTTTGACACCAATGGTGCTCTTTTCTTCGTCTAGTGTAAACCCGTATTTATTCGCTGCGTTTGGGAAATCGGCCAGATTTTTGTCGTGATCTTCCTTTTTCATTCCACACACGGTGATGTTATCGATGTGGGGATAAGTGCCCACCAGGTTTTCGTCGTAAATAATTCTGTCGACAGTACGCTGAAAGTAGGCAGCACTGTTTATCACCCCAAGTGGTATCCTACAGAGCTGGTAGAATCTACTGCGGGCTTCAGAAGCAGTTTATAGGCGACCTTGTTTTGCTATGGCGGTCTGGCGGTGCGCACTGCGCAAATTCACAGCGCTAAAACAGTGTACCGTAATGTTTTGACCCCATTTCACCTATTCTTGGTGACGGTTAGACGTCCAGCAGCGTATACCGATTGATCTTTTGATTGCAATCACTGAGCATGCGTCTTTTGCGTCGTTCATTGGTCGTAGTGAAGACTTGGTTGCGCTAAGGTTGATGTTTCGATAATGCCATATCTAAAGGCTTTTTAGATTTCTCCTTGAGTGAATTTTTCATCATTAGATGTGTCAATTTGCGGTTTTCTTGCAATGGGTTTACAATTAGGCAGTAGATTCTTAAAAAAGCGATAGTGGTTCGATGCCTGAGGCGGTCACAACGCAGACAGGGAGAGTCGGTTTGATACCATTGAACGGGATTTCAATAGTTCCGTTAAATTTCTAAAAAATACTGCTCAAATAATATATTTACACAAATGTGAGGTCACAGAGAGTTTGAAGCTGTAATATGAATTGTTTTTGAGTCTGATGTTAACATGAGTATTTTGTGTGACTAATTAGGCTCGTAGGAGCCATAGATATGGCATTGGAAGGTTTTATAACCTCCAGAGGATGATACAGCACAGCAGATTCAATGTTATAACTTTCGGAACTTTCCACATCTGCCATAGCTTTCGAAGGGATATTGTTCACAATGACGTCTATCTGTGCAGCAGCGGCACAAGCCAGAGCGGATGCGGCGACTTTGGTTGAGAACAGTGATGTCGTAACTGTACTTTCATTAAGTAGTGATCTGCAAACACATTCGAAATGTCCCTTCTATCCACAGTTGTTGCGAGCTGAATTCCCAGCCGGACACCTGGTACGGCAGCATCTGTCGTTTTCGCAGAGATAACATTTGGTTTTATCCTCCGCCGACGTTGTTTCCGCAGGTGCACTACTGTCTTTGTTACAATCGGAAAAACGTTCGTCATTTGATTTGGAGGGACTTTCTGTCGTAGCTGCATGCGGGATCAATGGTGCCTAGAAGGCCTGAGACTGTTATTGAACTGTTTCATGAGAATGGGTTATTCCCAGAGCGGTTTGTAAATCTAACGACCTGTTTTCCAGGAGGCGCTGTCTTACACTGTTAGATTACATTCCGCTTATGAAAGCATCTCGGATAGCACCACTTTCACTTTGGTTGGCCGCCACAATCCGGAAGTTGCGGTTTTTAGCTAGGGATTTCATATTTTGAAATTGCTGATCGTAATTTTGACTCGTTGCTTTTTTCGCATTTAGCGAATATATGGTAAGCAGACTTCATTTGACGGTTCTACAAGCAGTTTTTCTGGTGTTTCAGTAACGTCCTTGTACGAAGATCGATTGGCCACGTAATCTTAGGCAGCCGGTGAAAAAACGTATTCCTACGGCTGGCAAAACTATTCATCTTATCTCCAATTAATTCCGGCTAGGTGTATTTTAGCTTCCAACTCGTACAGGTTAATCTTGATAACGTAACGAATCCGCTAAGTTTTTTTCAGCACACGGATAGCCTAATTGCTTCATATCAAACTTGTCCGCCGGTCACCGCGATTTTATTTCTTTTAACGATGGACGTGGACCGACTGAGATGTAAGCAATCTGAGTATTGGTCAACCGGGCTTGAAATGCGTCACGTAAGTAGAGCCATTGTGCACAGGTTTGATAACCGTCATTTGTGGATTATCTCCGAACCAACAGTAGTCCCTACATTTACTGCTGTTTGTTCCCGGGCCAACGCGATCCTGATTGGCTGGTTGGCATAACCGAAAGTGACGCCAAAGCCATAGTATACAGTATCCTGTGAACTAAAAGTGAGTTTGCCACAGATACTCTCCAGAAAGCAGTGCGAAGGGGATGTTTGTGGCTGAATCAAAGTGAATTGTTGATGTGCAATCTCGGATTTCGTGTTGGTTTCGATAATCTGTTGCAGCCAGAATGACTGGAGTTGAGCGGACGCGCACATTTGAAAACAAACTTCAGAATTTCACCTCACATCTTTTTTCGATTCCCAGCTGTTCGCAGGGTTCGGCAAAATGGATGGCAGGTGGTTTTCTGAGATACATTGTTTTGAGGTGAATGAGGCAAACCGGTGGTCTTGGGTGGTGGTGCTACCATCCACATCTACTTGGATTTATGGTTAAAATAATTAGTTTTGATCAGGAAAATGAGCCAATTTATTTCCATACATAAATTATTTACGAGATAGGTTGACGGCTTTTCGACTCCCATCTTATTGGGGAGTTGGTCTGAGGGTCAAACTAATGGGTTTGAGCTGCATTGCCCAAGTCGTTCATGAGATAGTGAGGCAGATGGTATCTATCACTAAGCTTCGGTCCGCCTTTGGAACTGATAATACATTTGAACGCCGATCATTTTTACGGTGCGAGGTACTTGCTCATAGTTGAGCCAAAATTCTCACGTTATCCCCAAGTTTACAAATACATGCTGTCACGAGCCTCAAAGAAGAATAAATCAGATACTGGATAATCTGAGTTTATCCGTTTAACCATCTTTAGTTGAATATAGCGCAACTACATGCTGCCTACTAGCTAATAGCCGAACGGATGACCACGCGTCGTCCGACGGGTCACTGCGTAATTCCGAAATGGACCCAGCATCTATCCATATGCCGAGATTCTAATGCCAACTCAACGACGGATGTTAATGGGTGCGGATCAGTTGCGGGGACAGTATCTGGTACACATATCTAACCAGCGGCAATAACCACGATAGCGGTCGTGTGATTCCAAGGTTAGTTCGGTTTAGTATCTTTGGCCATGCTACGCACAACTTGAATAACTTTTCGAGACATTATTACAGAAGGATGGAAAACAATATGATGACATTGTGAAATATCTAAATAAGATTCAGTTGATGATGTAAGACCGATTAACGGTTAAAAATTATGCAACCGACAGCCTGAATTAGCTGAATTTTATGGCGAAGATTTACTGTCATTCCACGATCTTGGTCTTCCTGTAGCCTCTAGACCTGGATCGTAGTCACCCGAGTTCCTCCTGTTACTCAGAAATTCTGGCTAGTCAGGTAAGACTGAGATTTTCTAGAATTTTTTTTGGTATTATGTTAGAGTTTTGGAGACGGCTATCGGATCGACCACTTTCTGATGGTTTTATTATGTGGTGTATCGTACGCGTGCGTGCTGCTGGGTGCTCATCTCGTCTGTGTATGACCGCACGATTTGCAGGCAAACACAGAATGGCTTGGTCTTGTAGAAGCATGGAAATTTTATATGAGGCCGAACAGTTTTCATATCAATCCTAATAATTTCGACTTCCCGAGTTAAAAAGAAAGGTGATGCAATTACGGGTACCTCAAGTCCGTATGCAATGTATTGTCTATTTTTACGAATCTGACAACCAATTCATTCTGAGTAGCTGGCAAATACGCAACGGTCACTGACAATCTTGGAGCCAAGTCTTACATTTGTTGCAATCGAAAATGGTAATTGGTCATCCCAATGGTCTATCAGCCTTCGATTGCCCGATTCTTTGCAGTTTATACCACCCGTTTAGCTACTGAAATGGCTCCAGTAGTAAAATTGAAAAGAGCCTGCTTGAAGCGGGAACATGAAAACATGAACGGGGAACATTCGGTATGTAATTACTGGGTGCGTCAACTGTCTGATTCCGGAGCAGCGGTGGACAAAATAACCTTAGTCCATCGAATAGAGAAGACCAAAATCACTGACCAGATGCGATAACTGCTTGTCATATATTGTGATGCCGAAATAGCACCGATGCAACAATACACACGAAGGCAGACCACAGCCAAAAAACCATTATCGGTATGCGCGGACCAATAGCGAACCTTCGAAATTGTTACATGGAAGAAATTGTGCACATCTTTGGTTTACTAAAAAAGCAACCAACAAAATCAGTGTCAAGCTTCAAAACAGATCACAGAGAAAATGATGTCTAAATATATACAAATTTCTCCAAAAAATGAATGTCAAAGCAAACTGCTTATTTATCACCACGGGTCATTGGGCGGGCTTTTTAATGAAGCTAATTATCAAGCCAGTAGTCAACACTTATATGTAAGCAGTAACTAATATATGTTAGGAAAACGAATTAGATTTTTAAATGTCAAAATCAGTTAGTGTAGACAGGGAAAAATAGAAGACCATGGATTAGTCATCTAGTATGGGTGAAATAACCGACTATATGATTCTTTTATATCAGTTATTTGGTTTGCTTGTCTCATTCCTTATCTCCAGCGCGACACGATCGGCTGCTATCCAAGGCATTTCTAAAGCTTGGATCAATTTTCGTCGTAAACAAAGTCCGAGTTGGGGAAGAAGATCCACCTGGAGGTGAACATGTTTGACTGACTTACTAAAATACCTGAACCAATTTATAAATCACTGCAGTTTAGCGTCAGGACATTTGTTTGCATTCCGATGCCTCGCGGTTGGGAGTGTTGTTTGTTCATGTGCTAAATATCAATTGATTTCCGCCAACTGAAAACCACAATTTGACTGCTGTGCTTGTGTACGGGTTGAATACTCAGCTCAGCGCTTTTCGGTGTTCGTGAGGCAGAGAAGTCTATCAAAAGTGCCACAACTGAACTTGAGATAGTTCTTTTTCTTGCCAGTCTAAACCAGCATGGGTTGTCTTTTCGCCCGTTTTTTGCTTGCCGACAGTAAATTATTCATTCAGAATTTCTCACTTTTCTGTTTCCTGGACTAAATTTGACATCCTAAAATTTCGATTTTTCTTCTTAAGTATCCCCAGTAATAGCTTCCGTGCCCATGCTGATGTGTTGACTTAAGAAGCGCTTAGTCAAAAACGTATTCGTCTGCAACTTGTGCTCTGTCATAATGAGCTTAATTCGCGATTTGAAGGTTTTCTTATCGCCAAGAGCGCGTGATCTGATACCGTTGCCTAACTATGCTTCGAACAATACCCATCCGTTGTCCACATGACGATAATCTCCTGGTATTATGAATTACCTCGTGGAAGCTTATGTGGAATGAATTCACCAGAAAACGACTTATTGTTGGTTTTTGGGTAATGCTCCGACCGGCCCCGTGAAATATATAGCAAAAAGACTTTTCGGCTTTATTATTGTAAAACATGTCAGTCCTGCATAACCATGACAAAGTTAGCCTGGGATTTCCTGGTTTGGTTGCTTTTCCTAACCGATTTTTCTGGTTGACTGGTTTTGCTTGCCCTTCGTCACACTCTTCCAGGTTGAGATGATATGATGTGGGTGGAATAACCGTCAGCATAGGAATAGTTAAATGAATCCACGGTTTTGTCGTCGGTTCCGGTCGGGCGATACTTTTTGGCTTCTTGGTGGCATGAGCTGTCTGCATTTTGGCATCAACTCACCACTCACAAATCGAAACTCTTTGATGCCTGGATATCTGTTAAGGGCTACCGAACAAAGAAGTGATGGTTTTGAGTTTACTTTTATTCTGAACGTCCAAGTTAAAACTTCCTGCAAATGCCCATGTGGCCAGTGAAAATCATGGGAAGCGCAGTTGCACTTCTCGTTTGCTTTACGTGACTGCCAGCTGTCCCATTCTTTGGCAAACGCCTGATTTCTGTTACAGTACTTCAAAGTGAATAATGATGACGTGCGAGATTCATGAATTACTAGTGTCAACAATGTACTTGAATTTATAAAGGGAATTTTCTCACAAGAAGAATCATGATGACTGCCGGACTGGTCGATTAGTAGTAGACAAGTTGATCTCGGCGAATATGTTTATCTTGGTTAAGCAATTTGGACTTACTTACAAAGGAAAATGAACGATGTCTTCCAAATACGTAAGTGAATAACCAAATAAAGTACATCTCCCAAGAGGAGTATCTGTTCCAGAGAGTGTAGGTAAAAATATTCTGTATCAGTTTGGAATTTTATTTTACTCAAACTTTCATAAGGGAGCCTTATTTTCGCAAATACTTCCTGACGAAAGCTATCTGGTAAACTAACCAGAAGTCTTACTACTTTTCCAAAGCATTCATCATACAGTGCAAAACCCAACTCTCCATTAAGTTAACACAGAACTATTGTACAACTGTTCCATCTTTGTTAGGAATCATCAAAAGTTGATATCCACTGCTCCGGAACTGGAACACAAACTCGAGACGAACAATTGCGAGCTGATGCGGCATAACGAACCCCTTGAAATTCCTTTTGCCCTCTCTACCACTGTAAACTATTCAATACCAAGACTCGGTATGGTTTTTTGTAATTCGTTCGCAACCTACGAAAAAGCCGCTTGTCACTTAGGAGTCGATCATCATGTGAGCAAATGCGTGTGACTTACAAGCTTCGGTGGTACATAAGGGTGCCATATCAAGTGGTGTTGGCATTCGATAAAGCGCTGAGAGCTTGCTCAGTTGGCTCAACAGCTGAGACGTTCCACTTCGCAATCTTCCGTCCCCGGTTCACGTTCCAGTTTAAGCGTGATAGATATAGACTAGTGATAATCTCCAACAAGGATGAAATAGCTGTACAGTTCATTCATTGTTTCTTAATGGTGAGCTAGGCGTTGATATTGCTTCTATTTCAACTGCAGTGGAACGTTTTCATCCTCACAGGAAAAGGAAAAGGCATTTTTTGGAATAACTTCAATGCTTCATGGACTGACCACCATACGAAATGAACTCTTAGCTCATAATGGAAATATTTCATACTTCTTTGAGAATCAATTCATACATGCAGCATTCCCGATGAGGTAAACGAAGGTGCAATAAATATATTAGTTCCCGTTGGTTCACTGAACAGCGCAACATCTATCATCATGGGATTTTTTCGCTGTTTCATACCTTATCCCGCACATCAACACCGTTTTTGTAGGCAAGTTTTCTACATTGGACTCATATTAAAGGACTTTTTAATTCAAACAAATTACAGAGCTCGGCAGTAAGTTTAACGTGTTCATGAATTGGTGCGTAGCGAGGCATCAATCTATATACAACTCTGATTTCTAACTTGAACAATATTTCCGCAGAAGAAACTGACAAAGTTCAAGCAGCAAATAATTGGATCGGAAGTAGATGTTACGATGTAACGGATCCCGACCGAGCAGTCATTATCGTCGTATATCAACATGGGCATCATGGGTTAGAGTCACCTCATTACCAGTCACCTCCCCGTTTCCATAGCCTATAAATGACTAGCCTCTGTCCTGATAACTTTTGTATATTATTGTATTATGAATAAAATGAAGTAAAATGTAGAAATTATAAACAAACACAATGTCATCATAACCAGAAAAGCACATGAACTCGGTTACTAACTTCTCACATGCTTTCGGACTAATTTGTCTTCTCACTCGACCGAGTCAGTGTGCCTATTCGCCAGCTTTGAGAACTCAGTTGGTTGCTTAATTAACTGTCTATTCAAGGTTATATTCGGAAATCCGTGCTGGATAAATAACTTACCCAATGTGATACAAGAATTCCGACTGCAGGTTGCTGTATATGCACAATAAATCAATTGTAATCGGTGAAGCAGTTTAAATTTCAAGACGCAAGTCACCTGTCGATTTCCTCTCCAGTTCCATGTTGTCCACTTCCACCAGCTCCAACGGGATTGATCGATTCAGTCAACATGAAATTACATTTACTGGCCTAAGTGAAATCGAATACATTTATTTCTCAGGGTCACAGTCCGTTCCAAGGATCCACTGGCTATTCAGGCCCATTAATAATCATTGATTCTCCCATGTGGCTTTTTCACTCAGTTTATCGGTCCGTGAAATCAGCGGCAACTTATCTTTATTTGTTACTTCCTTTAACAGTGAAACAATGATGTACATCATTTTTCAGGAAGGGGGTTGCGGTCAACAGAGGGCTGCCAAGTGGGGAAGTTGACCGGCGGAGGATTCGAACCCGTGAATTTCAGGATGGGACGATGTCACGTTGACTGCTTGGCTACCGCTATCTGGACCTGGGCACTTGATATGGTGATTATATGTTCACTGGCCACATAATCAAAGCATTCATATGTGGCGATCCGGCTTATTAGCGTGCTTATTACATCATTGCAATCACGTGTTGCCAAAGGTTGTCACTTCGCTTTCTGCTGGTCTTGTGTGAATCCTTGTCGCTGAGTCAACTTTGTTGTTTCACTCCGATGAAGGTAGTCGTAATTCCTCTTGATTACCTGAGGACTTCAATTTTAAGTGTTGCTTTCTGCAATGATTTTGAAACCTCCCTTACAACTAGTCATCGCAGCCGAAAGACTTTAGGAATGTGCGTGGATGGCGAGTTACATTTGAGCCATATGAGTGATTCTTCGGAATTTTGGATAGCATAATATTGAGTACGGAACCCTTTTGACCGCCAAACTACCGTATGTTTTTGGAGGAATTGCATCCTCCTGAGTACTTAAAATTCGATAATGTACATTAATTTCCCGGGGAGAAGGCTTGCGAGCAGTGGAAGGATTTGAATCCGGGGTTTTGCACTCCTAAAGCCACAATGTCGACTGGTTGATTGCAGCCTCTAAATTTCTACCAAATACCAACAATAGTCATCTCTTGTTTGGTTTATTTTCGTTAAGCTATCGTGTACCAAAGCTAACCCCAAAAGTTTTCACCTTTTCATCAATCCTTAAGACAAGTGAACAATCACGGTCCTCCCGGGTCTTCCAGGGCCAACTTACAAAACGAAGGATGTGTATAACATTTAGCGCATGATTTGTATCATTGAAATAAACTAGCAGACCGATTTATCGCCTCTAGCTGGAAAATTGCCCTGTTCAAGCTTGTACCACTGACAGCTGTTCATACCATTTGAACTTCAAATAAAGTACTCGAGGTCATTCAATCTTACCTGAGAAGTGTTCCTCCCCCCAACATGGTCTACGTTGACATTGGAAATTGCTTTCTTAGCTAAGCTAAATTTTAGCTGTTAATCTCATCGGTTCAAAAATGATGTTGAGTGTATCGTACTAGACACTCGCTTGTCCTAGATCAGAATTCGGTCACCGAGTTTTTGCGTAACGAAAGAACACGCGTGAAAGAGATAAATAACACCTCTATTTGACCTCATTCTTAGAAGAAACCACATAAAACTCAGCCGTGGTTGGGATTAGCAATTCCCTACTTCTAGAGTATAGGAAGAAAATGTGACCATATTATTTGTCTGTTGATGATTGACGGTAGCCGTAAAAAAATGACGCGCATGATCAAAAAGTAAAAGTGCTGTATTAGACAGTTAGATGAATCAATTATTCTAGGCCATTGATGATTTTTGTCATAGATTTGCAATGGAACATGGTGAAGCCATTCCGGATGTTCGGGGATTCAAGTCCGCATTTGAAGAAATTCCGTGAGATGGCAAGGCATGAACAACATCTAAGAATCTATTGACTTACCGAGTCATTCTTGCACCGGCTGACGCTTGGTCAGCTAATTTGATCTGACTTTTTGTGGTTCAGGAACAACAAGCCATTCATTGGTCTCAACGTTTTGCAAAATAGTTGTTACAGACAGAGGCCTGTAGTATTCAGCCAGACGAAGTGCATACCATTACGGCCAGTTACTTTATTCGTGAGAAGACTGAATTACTAAATTCTCCTTCGGCAACCTCTGGAACTAATCGGCCGGTACATGGGTTAGTGAACTCTAATCATGCTATTCCATTTGAACTAATTCCACCGGGCAACTACAAACTGCCACAAAGTCCGCACCACTAAATCATCTGCGGTCGACGTCTCTCTCGCAGAATGACAGCAGTCGTTTGCAATGCAATATGGATTAACTAAGCTGATGTTTAAATCAGAACAAGAAACAATCCGTTTTTAATATAAATTAGTTTGGCCATGCAGTTCGCAAATTAGGTACAAGTGGCATAAGAAGAAACGTGCATATAGGAATGAATGCTGAGTGACGTTAGGTAATTTCGACTAACAAAACCCAAATTGAGCAACGTAGCACACCGCACAGACCCTAGGGTTCGTCAAAATCTGACAGTAATCAAAAATCTCAGTCAACGTCACAGAAGAACAATGGTTTCCCATGATTGCGAGAATGGTTTTAACCACCTGCAAACCGATCGGTGTCTGCACGTTGCTTTTGATGATGATACTCCTTCAGATACCCTTTTGCTGGAGTTATTTAATGAATTCCAACGGTGACAGGCAGCTTCGGAATGACGAAGCACGGTATGGTTGGTCTGTAGAAGCTATTGACAAGTGCAAAATGTTTGCTTATGATGACGGCGCAGGATGCGTGTCACAGTAGGAGAATTCCATCAGGATATAATTGGGATGTGTTTTAACCCTATTGTATCAAAAGTTCTGTCTGAAGATTAGTGGTACCCTTTCAGCTCAATGTGGGCCAGGTAATTAACCATAATTTCTCTTTGAAAGTGGCCTTTTCATTGGCGTTTGGGGTCGTCCGTAATGGCAATGTACTATAGATCCATAATTTTGACTAACAGTCAGCTCGGTGCGTCTCGTTGATTCTGGCGAGAATGTCAGGCGGCCAAGAAGATAACATGTTTTCATACTGCATCCGTATCGCCTGTACAACAGCATAAAGGCGCCGAAGTCCAGTATAATCCTGACTGTCTACCGCAGTTTCCGATAGCTATAACCAAATTTTGTCTGAGTACTGGGACACGGAAACTTTCAGCATCTTGAAAATGATCCTTCACTACCGTAGATTTTCCCGCTGGAAAACGCATCCACATTTTTGGTCTGTCTCCAAATACAATACTATATTCCTAAATATCAGGTCCCTTATTTCTGGACGTTCCTGAACCTCCAGAAACCGTTGCAAAGGCCTTTATTGAGACATTTGAAGGGTCGCCCATTTCAACGCAGTCTAATTGCTTCTCCAGATGACTTAAAACTAGAATTTTGCATAAAACCTGAAATAACGTAAGAGAACTATGTTGTCTTAATTTTCCAAAAAAACTCTGCATCCGGAAATTTAATGTGAACCATCCGTAGGTAAAACAGAAAGCCCTATTTGTATTGGCTATGAGGTTTGATTCAACTTTATCCGAGGCAAGACAAAAGTCACAGACAAGCTTACGACGACCACTTAAACGTTGCTTCAGGTCCGCAGCAAATTCGTTGGTGGTTTCAGTTACGTTTAGAGGAAAATGCACGATTTCAGTGCATGCGCAATGACTATCAGTCATAGTCTACAATGATTTCAACTAGGACATCAACTAGATTTTGTTGATTCGGCGGCTAGAACCACTGATTGAAAAGGATGAACGCAATTTTCGAATAAAAGTCGCATGAATGTAGTAGAGAGACCCTAATTTACGACTACCGGGACCCACCAATTGGAGGGAGCCGGCAACCCTGACTCTGAAGCTTGGAGTGACATGAGACCACATAAAGACTCAGCAGGTTGGGTGTTATATATATATATATATATATGATGTAAGTAAAAAGTATTCGAATTCCAACCAAGTTATTCGAATGGTGATCACATTTTCGATAGTTTAAGATTGCCACCTGAACTGATTCCGAACAATCGGGCTAGAAACAAAAGCGCAGGTATCAATAGTCAGACTGTAAACCCGGCTACACTGATTACAAAATCGATAACCGGAACAGCTGCATGGATAACCGGAACTAATGGATACCAATTTTCTTTCATGTGAAACCACTAAAAAAGGACTAACATTCGTGTCTGTGATGAATTCGAGAAGGTTTTCGGTGAAACGGGGATTTTTAGAACACACGTCTCTGATGCTCATTGTATTGCTACCCGACAACCACGCAAGCTCAAACCACAACTAACTCAGTGAATGTTGTTACAATTACTGCCAGAAAGGAGTATGTTAGTAAACTGTCTGACAAGTAATTAATTAACCACAACAACGGACATGAAAGAGAGCAGGTAGAGAAACTGTCAAGTCGAGTTTGCAACCCCAATAGGGTCCAGAGACTACAGTGTCCTACAGTCCTAAAGGAAAATTCGTTTTCTGTAATTACATGCACTGGATGGGCCTTTGTGCTTCAGTCGAACAGTTACGGAATTCCATATTTAAAGTTTCGCAGAAACTCATGCGACAAGTGTCATATGAGCAATTTACGCTCTAGAAGTTTACAGCAGAAGGAAATAAATATACGGATCTGCACTCCTTTTATTCAACTAAAACTGGCGAACCTTTTCGATAATCAGTCGCATGATTCGGAGTTATGTGGCAAGTTAATAGGTTAGGAATTTAATCGATATCCCATTTCAGCCACCACATGTGTATCACAATCATGATGCGTCGCAAGCCCTATAGGGAGAACAAAATTAGATTAATTCACGACAATTTGGCACTTATTTTCCAAGGAATCCAACACCAACCGATAAGCTAGAAATTGATGCGCCCGCCACTATCCGTCAGTAATTTGTGGTCACTTCGATGTGCAATCCAGCATCTCCTGTATGAAGTTGTCCTTACTTCGTACTTTACTAAACTTTAGAATTCTCATTTCAGCATCCACAGATAAACACTACCTTCAATTATCACTCCAAGACACGAAACACTTTGGATAGAATCAATGTACAGGTTGGATTAGGTTTTTATATGAAGCATATCCCCCATTCAAGTATACGTTTACCTGATTTAAGTCAGATTGGAAGAAAATCACTCCATTCAGGATAACCTGTCCGCTAAATTCTGGTAGAATGAACTACGGCACTACATTCGTGGACATTGAGGTTTTTCAATAATGGTTCTTTTCTTAGAATGAAACGATTATCTGCGTCGCCACAACGACAAAATTCCCCCTCACCGGAGTGCATCCCTTTTGATCCGCTTGCTATTTTTTTATTTTGTTATTCTTATAAGAGTAAACAAACTGGATGAAAATAAGAAATCGGGACAAATTTTCCGAAGAATTGTCTTTCAGAAATGTTCATTTTAAAATTATGTTTAGGTCACTCCATGCCATTTACTAATCAGAAAAATTAACAAGCCCCTAGCGTGAGGCTTGCGAATTTTTTGCTATTGTGCAGGGTGATAATGTTTCTTGCTTTGTTTTGCTATTAGTGCATATTACATATACGGTGAAACTCGCAGCATGTATATATTGTTCAAGTGCTTCAGGAAAATAACACAAGAAGAATTGGTAATAATCTGCTACAGAATTAGAGCAGAGAACTTATCTTCTGATGTCTTAATATAAATATAATTAACTGTGGTCATTTTTGGACATGGTTAGGTTCTTTCATGAACAAACTACACATGGCATAGTTTATTCGTTTAATATGATGTAAATGGTGACTTTGTTCAGTTTAAAACCCTTAGGAAGTTTAAGCACAAAATTCTAAGTCCACCGATTTTTTGAAATCAGTTTCTTATCCCCTATATTTTGGTACCAAATTATTTTGCTGTTTCTCGCTCACTCACTCCAGCCGTAAAAATACAAACGATTAACACAGCACGTTTGGACGACCTTGACGCCACGTCACCTAGGATGTAAATCAAGATCCTTCCTAAAGAAAACGTTTTCTGTTTGTGATCAACCATGATTATTAGACTGCGGTTAACGCAAAAGATTCCAGTTGACAAGTAATTATCTTCAGCTTACATGCGCAATCGAGGGTAAGTAGTTATTTCCGTTGGACACGTGAACTTGTTATCATGTATCAATATCAACTAGGATAAACCCTAAAACCCTCCCAGAAATGTTTGTGGAATTTTCAAGCTCCAGTACGATTTCATTTTTCACGTTCAGGCGCGTCTAACTAGACAACCGAGGTCTCCGATGTTTAACTGGATTTATTACAATCCGCAAGCAGGCAGGTAAATTTTTGATATTCCTCAAAGCTTATTTATACCTGGTAAATTCCAAAGCCTTAAGGATGCCAACAGAAAAAATTTTGAATGTGTCACAGTCGGCAGCATATATATTGCTTGCGTGTAATGTTCGGGATTGATAATAATGTACTTGATTGACTGTTGTCCAAAGTACACTTTTCGCTCATAATTCCTAATTCATTCGGCAACCTCGAGAATTAACAAACTGGAGCTGCGCTCAAATTAGTCCGTCCGAGTTGTACTTCTACTAACATACCTGGATCTTTTGGCTAGAAAATGTTTGTTATCTTTGCTCCACCCACGTCCTGCTCCAGGTAAGCAGAACTGCCGTATGTAGTTTGTTCGGAGGATGCCCTCAGTGACAGCCAGCCATGCCCCACAGATTGGTTGGAAGACATGGTAAATATACCGCTAACTCCAATCGAATGCCTCTCACGTAATCAGGTCTTCTCCACAGATAGGCAGGAGTACCTATTAACTTGCTTTATCCTTAATATTCATATTCCATCACTGACGCGGTCAGGTGAGAACGGAACATGAATATGGCACTCATCGAGTCTGAGATTGACCGGATAGCATGTGACTTGTGTGTCAGGGGTGTAGTTCGAAGGCCAGTCAGTCAAGTATAGAAATATATTTTCAGCCAGTCTTAAGGACTATGGAATCACGGAGGCGAGACATGGAGTTTGCGTGTTGAAGACGTTCGCCACTTTAAGGTTTTCGACCACCAGTGTTTACGTAGTATCGCCAAGACTGGATGGAGTGAGCAATGTAGACTTCGGTGGTTGGGTCACGTGTTGCGTATGGCAAACACTCGTCTACCAATACGGTGCCATTATTTTGTTCCACATGGAGGTCACCAAAAGACGTGGCAAGATGGAATGTGAAAATTTACAGCCAGCTTAGATAAAGTAGATGTTTCGTGTCTTCGTGGTTGTGATCCGAAGAACCCGCAAACTAGTTGGCTGGGGACACTAAAGGATATGACAGCCTACCATGAACAGTGGTGATCATGTTGTCATTTTCCATCGAATGAGAATGATTGAAAAATTCCGTTTTTACTATGAGGCTGTGTTCCGTGTGGTTGTTACTACGGCAACTCACCGGTTCCCTTGCATAGTCACTCTTTTTAGGGAATATGTAACTGAGGCTAAGGCAGCGGTCAGCGAGTCTTGCCTTGCTGTTTAAATCTGAACAATGATGATGACGGAAATACAAATATCTATGATCCAGTAAGTCCATGATTTTTTTTTAGACTTCTCAAAACAGGAATGGAGTGACACACTCATCAGTTTGTTTGCGTAACTTTTCGGGTCGGATTGAGCAGTGTCCAGGAAATTGTTTTTCACACGAGATCCGGATGAGCAACTTGTGAGTTGGAGATGGAGTGCAGTGTGTTTCCTTTTCTGTTCACTTTCTCGTGTATTGTTTATGTAATGCTTGAACTTGTAATTAGTATAGGAAGTTTGGTCAGTCTAGGTAACTAGCGGATACGAGGTGCCAGTCAATACTGAATTGGTTTCGACCCAAGCTACGAAAAGGAAGTCAGCAAGATCTCGTTTACACGGGCCTGAAGTGTGATCCATCTTTGGTGGCCATTTTGCACATGCCCACTGGAAGGTGCACGGATTGTCCGTCTGTTGCTCTACAATCCGCAGACAGATATTCTTTCGCACGGTATTGTGAAACGGAGGTATGTTCTTACTCAATTCCGAATTTTTTTTGACATCAATCCGAATGATCTTGACAAAATTCCGAAAAAAGGGAAATGGTATAGATCATGTTTTAGTCTTGACACTAAACAAACTAATGGAGGCCAGGCCCCAGGAAAGCCTGTTTAATACGTAATCAACCCTCCTTGCCACTTTCCATGAAATGCCTCGTGTATAAATGCAGCGGAATGGACATAACCCCTAGCCACTCGGGCCCATTGCACTGGGAGAAGGGAGAGGAAGAACCCGGAACCCCGACCCTGAAACTTGGAGTGGCATAGAATCACAAAAGGTCTCATTAGGTCAGTTGTGGTAATAAGATGGGCGACAGCGAGCTGCTGCCTGCCACCAAAGTTACCGGTGAACGTGGGCTGAGAACCTCTGGACTTTCCGCTGACAGACGCTTTGCACACTGACGGCCAACTTTTTAATCAGCCAGAGTTAATAATTAAAACTGTGTGCACTGTTATGAGAAGATTTGTCACCCACATCTTCTGAGTTTCGAAAACATCACTTGTGGCTGAATCGGCCGCATCATTCATCACAATCTCATTCGTTTAGAACCTATTGACTTTCTCACTGATGTCACTCAAAAACACGTGCACATACCTCGATAGGTCGCCCAACTAATCAACTCTTCGCATTGTTCATTTATTTGCTTTTTATCGATTGTCTCAGTGTGAATCAATCGCGTGTAAAAGTTCTTACGTTTTACTGCATATTTGTTTAAGTACTGCAGGCTTCACTGGACCAGATTACATGTTGCCACTGAGTGTTACAGATTAACGGCTACACGTTTTTCGAGCTACGTACTCGAGCAAAACATGATCTGAATTTTTGTTTGTTTAGACGTTGTTTTGGATGCCGGCAATTACGTTAATGCTAGGTTCGTCATTGTGATCAACCATCTTCACGGATTAACATTCCAAAGGTATCGGTATCGAAATCATGAATTTGTTGACTCGACATACCTGTTATTGGATTGAACTGAACACCATTTTCTGCTACCGAGGGGACCGTGTACACAAAATTCGTTTCGAGAATTTCCGTGGGGCTCGACAACCCACACATGGTGACATTCATTTGATCAAAGCTTGAGTAGTTTGGTTATGTGTAGGCTGTTATCACGCCATACCTCGCAGATACCATAGTCTCTAAGATGGCACCATAGGTTTCCTCACTGGTCTTCCGCAAGTTAGATTTTGCCGAATTCCTGTAGTATGGTAATTATCGTCTTTCTGGAAACGATAACAACCGAAATTTTGCTGGGTTCAGCCAGTACATTTTAAGCTCGTGCTTTGCTAGTTCATCCTATTGTCCTTCTATGGCTAGCCGAATGTGTTAGTGCCGAGCTTACACAGATGAAGATGCACATTACCTGCAATTTGTTGTCTTTTTAGTTTATTGGCGATCAAAGATTGTTCAGGCGAGAGGGGAATATACTGCGCTGATATTTCTTTACCGCAAAATCAAACTAACAGTCTACAACTCATTTACCTTTCCAGTTGTTCAGCTACAGGGTACTAAAACATTCTGAAGAATGCAGCATTTCCTATTAAGGATAAACGGCTTCTAGGATACTGTTTTTCATGAGTTTGGTCTGTAACTTCAACAACTTAAGAAGTTTGCACCGACACTTCGCAAAAGCAACGGATTCTTCTTAAGCTTCACAATCCACCGTTAAGCGCTCACTAGGTGAGAATTTTTGAACTTGAAAGTCAATCCATTTGAGCGTGTCTACTACACGCGTTTGGTGCCTGATTCTATTTCATCCTGCATCACCGTAGTCGGCAGTATCGATTAATCGATACACATGGTTACTCTATAAGTAGCACCTATCACCATCTTTGTCGATTATATTATTCACACGTAACATACTGCACAAACATCGCTGAAGAACAGAACAAGTTTGTTCGTTTGTTGGCACGTGCCAATTACGAAGCCAATGCCAGTTTGCAATCGATGACAATCACTATGAGTACATATGGTGCGGCGCCAGTGAGTTTTGACAAGTGAGCAAACTCATGATAGATTGAAATTACAAAACCCACTAATTTGACCTATTCGATTGTGACTGGGCGAGCATTCATTCATGTACATATTTGGCAGATAAAGAATGCATAAAATTAATATTTTAGAAGACTTACAAAGACAGTATTTGAATATAATTTTAGGTGATCATCAATAGTTTCTCAGACCTAGGAAACCACTACGTTTTTCCAAAGCTTACTCTATGACAAACAAAGTTTGCAATTAGACAGAAAGTTTTGGAGCAACTTTCGAGTGCAAGCCGAAAAGTCGGTAATTTATTTAGGCAAATACTTCACTCGGGAAGTGAAAACAACTCATTTTCGGTTGTTCATGACCACGTCCATGTGACACCAAGTATGTTTAAAACTGTGGGGTTCAGTAAAGGAAAAGAGCTGTATGAGTCGCGGAGAAGTCTTCGGCAGAGAAGACAGTGCCCATCTATCCGCCATTTAAACATGACACACACCAGCATTAGTACAGAACAGACCGATCAATGTGACTTATGGGGCAGTTCTGCGCTTCTAGTTTGTGCTTGTTTGTCGTTGAAAAAACCAAGTGCCTGTTCCTGGGGCCTTATTTTGCGTTTGCTCATCTACTTGTTCGTGTATGATGTCGTGCAGTGATCACATGACCAAACCCTTGTCAAGACAGACCTTTACCCTTATCCAACATCCTTGAGGACAGGGGCGATCAAGTCGATCCCCAGGGCCGAAGTTTTACCATCATCCGAGACAAACACACACACTGAGCGTGACAATAGTATTTTGCTTCCCGGAATCTGCTATCCAAACCAGCGGGGTCATACATTGAGCACATCGGAACCGCTTGCGATTCGCTCCTCAATCCCCCTTTTTTGCTAAAGACGATTTTTACATACAGTGAATTTACTCTGACTCACTCGTGATCACGTGACACGTCATAATGAACCAAAAAGCTAACACACAGACTTCCTTCCACATCTAGTCTCTAACACAGCCGGTGTCGCAACATATGCGGACTGCATAATCCCCATTTTGTCCTTTCCCTTACTGTGTACCGCTTTAGACATATCTGGCGCTGAACTGGCATGACTTATTGAGAACCTGCTTGATCATTAAAAAGGAGAACTCCCGTTGTGGAGGCCTGGTATGCGCGAGGCTAGCCGAATGACTGTAACCAGATTGTTGTGCCTGATTACGACAATAACTGCGCAACAGCGCGTCAACTTGTGATAATCGCAGGGGATAGCCGCGAACTAGAGAGCTCAGTCGATTCGCGTATCCATTTTCCCGATGGACAGCAAATCGTCCATTTTTTCCAGTTCGTGGCACTTTCGTATGGGCGCTTAAGATAGGGAAACATTCTCTACTTCTCAGCATTACCTGGCTACTAGATTTGTCGCAGAAATTCTGAAATTTAAGGGTGCTGTTTGGATGTCAAGTCTGACATTAGACGATTCTGCATGCTTCACATGATAATATTGACAACAATCATCTCCCATTTCATCTGACTCATTTTCGACGGAATTAAACCACGGGGCACTCGGTTTCTTAACGCATTTTAGTGACTGAAACCTCCACTCTTTGATTGTTTGTTCATTGATAATTGACATCATTTAGGTGTCAGAGTCACGCCTCTCTCGAACAAATCATGCCTTCGGATACGTTCGGAAACAAAGTACAAAATGAACAACTAACTCTCCAAGAATTCAGGCGTGTGTACACTGGTGTGTCGCATTGGGGATTGTTATGAACCTACCAGTGGAAGACAGAACAGCCGTTCATTGAGCAGGTCGTTTTCTGAATGAATGAGAATACACGTTCACAGGCATAGGGAGATTGCGATCGATAAGCATAAATCGATGGAATCGGCGGGCGTTTGTCGCGTGACTAGGACCTAGACAACTGCTGTGCGTAAGCCGTATGTTTGGAGTGTGTTGGCTTGTGTGCACATGCATAAAGCGTAACTGACAGACAGTTCGGATATGAAATACAGCGGATAGTGAACTATCTATCACTAAGAGAATAATGAGTGGATGGACAAGTGAGTGACTGATTAGATGAGTGAGTAAGCAAGCTCCTTTTCTTACTGATTCGATAGGGCAGTTCATTTGGTGGCTGGCTAAATATGTTCGGCAAAAGCTCTTAGGCGAAAATGAACAGTTAATACTCACTTGGATATGCCTAGATCGTTTGCAACGGATGACTGATAATTTTTTGAATTCCTCTTCTGATGGAAAGCGTTATTTGTGCGCTGTTTCATCAACAACGAAACAGGTTGAATCTACCTCGTTTCTGACTATCGTTTAGTCGGGCGTTTTTCAACGACGTGCGAGTGGTCGGAACGTACGGAAGTTAATGGGTGTAAACATGCGCTTAACCTGATGTCAGAGTTAGAATCAAGATCATAACGAAAAAGGCGGAATCACCGGCTTGCACATAAGCACTTACTCGAATGTCTTACGATGAGGTTGACTAGAAGTCAACTTTTGTCTTCAAGATGGTAATTACTTGATCCTTTTGATATACTTCGAGGCTTCGAAATGTTCTCACAATTTCACAATTGTGTGCACAGATTCATCTATGCGTTTCAGTTGCACTGTTTATGTAATAAAATCAACTAAACTACTTTAACTTATTGGAAAGACCTCTTCCAAAATACACTTTCGACGTTTCTGGATATCACGGGGTTTTTACTTACTAGAGAAGTTGTGAAGTGAGTGTGCACAGGGCAAACTCTCATTAAAACTGACATTTATAGCTTGATTTCCTCAGTTTCTCGTCTCCATAATAATTATTGCTAACAGATCGTTTTATTAGATGTTCTGAATTTAGGATCAACTGAATAGATGTCATGTCTCCACATGATAACAACTGATTGATATGATTAGGATAAATCACTTCAGAACAGGGTTCGGATATAGACGGCAAGACATTAAGAAGATAAGAATAACAAAACATCTCCCTGATCGAAATTTATTTCTTTATCGAAAAAATTGTCGCTCGGCCTCCAAGTGTAATTTAGAAGAGAAACACTGTGCCGTCTGTAGGGAGAAATACGTTTTACCTTGGCAGCACAAAGTTCTATCTTGATAAATGCTCAATTTTTTTCTCAACTCCACAGTCGCACTGTCATCCACGGGAGACCATTTATCGCGTAGCTGATTACAGTCAACATTTTTTTCGTTTCCGCTTTGCATGATCAATACATCAGAGTTCTTTTCTGTTCTGTCAAACTGGAATTGAATTCTACAAATGAGAGCTAAGATACTTTTCAAATGTCATGGCAGTCAGTCTACTTAGTTTCTCATAAGTTCAACGGAACCAGTGTATTTCATTCTCGTGCAACTTTGGCCGAGCTTTGTTCGAACAATACGCTCGGCATCGGGTATTCGAATGAAACATTTGGCATGGTGACTGTCATAAACAACTTTTTCCGGTGTGATGAACATCTTGATTCGAGCCTGCCGATGCGCTTTATGGGTAGTCGAAGGTCCACTTGTACTTTTCGCAACCAGAGGTCAATTCCACGTGCCGCAAACAAGCCGGTGACCGTCAGCCCATCGAACAGGTAGATGCTTTCACTAACCGATGTCTCACAGTTGTCGGCATCGAACAGAGACTACAGAAACGGCCTAGTGCTATTCCAATGGCCACCGTATTTTGGATTTTTGTAGTCAGTTAGGTTTCACTGCCGTCCCTTTAGCTGCTTCACATGCTCTGTTGCAACAATCAGCAAGCTTTTACTGTGCTTATCATATCGACACAAGCGAAAATTTCCCACTGATATTGTCCACTTTTCCCTATGAATTATTTGAATGTCACGCTTATCTGCTAATGCCTTACCAAGTCAAACGAATTCGTTTCCGCATAAACAGACTTCGCGATTCCATAGCACCATCTTAGCTCCTTTTTGATTCACAAGCAGAGGACGGCGGCACAAGAATTCCGTGAGAACCTCGGCGGCTGGGACTTTTTTCCGCCATCCGTTCTACTCTGTGCTTAACTTATGCACTGATAGAACTCCACACTTTTTCAAACCGTCAGTTTGTAACGGAAATATATAATTCGTTCAACTCACCGAATGCTAAATAACTAGAAAAGCAAATGTTGAGTCGTTACGTTGTTACCTCATTCGGACTTTCTACGTACTCTTTTGTGTTTCGCCTGCATTAAGGAGTTCTGAATTAGACAAACCGATGTAAGTGTTCTAATGTCAGAACTCGGAGTTGCCCGTAAATAACATAAATTATACCTTAGTTTGGGATTGAAAACTGACACTTACCCTTACTAGAGCCTATACTACTGTTGAGAACAAGGAAACGGGAGACGAATTAGCGTATAAAAGCTGTCTCATCAGGGAGATTTGTAGGAATTTTTTTCGTGGGTTTAACTTCTTGAGCTAAGTGCGGTGCTGCTGAGTGGCAGAACAAATAAATCTGAGTTGGGATCACTCCGATCGATGTGAGCGAAATGCGGATAAACCGTGCGGCAAAAAGTAGACGGTGGTATTGAAAACTTGTCTACAACATTTTGTTCGCTTCAGTTGCATGCCTAAATGTTATCATGCGCTTGTGTGCGAGCGGAGGGTAGAGGAAGACAAAATAGACATGATTTATAGCAGTTAAACATGTAACTCAGTCTGCGGGGAGTCTCCTCCAAGTGAACTAAGAAAAAGTGGAATGCTTAGGAAATGAGTGCTCAAAAAATAACAACTACGCCTTGTTGACTGTCCCAAGTAGTCATGTACATTTCTGAAAATTCTGAATTCCCCAACAAACACAAATACAACAACGAGTTTCATTACCTACCATAAATGACAACACCTGAGGCAGGAGTACGGGGTTCCGTTTCAGATTCCGGGGAATTACTCCTGTCGCGTTCCATAAAATGTGCCCGGGAGGCTACATTAAAGTAGTTCGGATCAACCGATCAAATCGTTTACACCATTTTTGGTGCGTTACTCTCACACTCCTTCATAGCATGTTAGTTCATACTTCACGGGTACTGTCACCTCTTATCTTTCACCAGTTTGAACTTATCATGTTCTAACTGTGAATGCTCTAATGTTAATAACAGCGTTGTTGATAGATGTAATGTTCCAACGTTTCGAATACCGTGGGTAGTCTTTCTCAAGGCAAGTTTTACAATCAAAATTTTAATTATATATATATATATATATATATATATATATATATATATAATCTCTGCATATTCGTTTCGAAGACGATTTGCAAAGGCTAGATGGGTATTAACTGAAACCAGCTGTTTGTTTATCCAATCCTGTTCCCGTTTCACAACAGTCATATTTCATAATATGAATTTAATAGAAATCTAAGATCTTTCCTTGACTAAGATGTACATGAGCACACTCAAATTGTGTTGTGATGTCTGACATAATGAAACTTAATTATACGTCGTTTCGCCAATCTAGTTCAAATTGGGGACAAAGTCGGTTAGGAATCACATCCAAAATGCGGAGAAATGGGTTTTGTCTAAAAGTAGATCCGACATAAAACACCACACAGTGTTTACTCACCTGATTCATTTGGTTTACAAGCTTTAATCGATGCAATCCAATCATATGTGTGAAAATAAAGATGCTGTTTCTGCCAGTGATAACCACGAGGGCGAATATGACGTCAGTGGTGCGATGCAATATAACGATTTTCATTTTTTTTATACATGCATAAGATACATTCAATGAAAAGGGAACGTGTTATGTTTGGAAGTGAGGAAAAATCTCATTACTGGAACATCGGGTCAGTGACCCATCTGGTGTGCATGAGGGTGCTCGTTTTTGTTGGGAAATTAGCTCAAGTCATGGATTTTAGATGCTGCAGCAGCATGGGGTCTGGAAACGGTGTTGACTATGGAAACAATTGAGAGAGTCATGATGGAGATGGGGTTACACAGAAGGTCAAAATTTGAAAAGTGTACATGTACAAACCGATTTTTCTGAACCGTCCGGATAGGAAACTAGATAGGTTGGCGCAGAAACAAAAAGCAAAATCATAGGCATTGTTTTAGGAAACAGAACCGAGTTGAAAAGTAGATAATTTTGAAGCCCCTTACCGTGAGAAACAGCAACGACATCGAACATACAGCAGCAATGTTAACACAAGCATGGTTTGAAAGACGATGGTGGCTTACTCGATGATTGTTTCAAGAATGCAATTTCAGCGCTTCCGATAGCACTGCTCGTTATTCACTCCTCGAATGAAAATATCATGTTTTCCCTGAAAAACACGAAAAAGGACCTTTGAAAGTTGGTTTTCTTTTTGGTGAGTGAATACGCTGAGAAACGATGCGCTTTTGTTGTTGGTGTGATTGGGAATTATGCAAACCAGATCCGGCAGTACCATTGTTGAGCGATCTGTCTCTGGTAAATGAAAGCATTCGTCGGATGCTAATCGGCCGTGATTTCTCCGTCCCCATATCCAGAATAAATCGTGCAGCTAATTGAAACACCGTTTCTATATTTGCTCGACTGTAGGCGGAACATTCAATGTGGACCTGGGCTCCGATCTGTTGGCATACCCACTGAGCCTGTTCCGGTTTAATGGGTTGACTATAACCCGTCTGGTTTAGAGCGTGGGATGAAGAAGAACAATAACAGCATACAGATCGCCGATCAGATTTACATCCGACCAACATCAAAGGGATGTGCGGGCAGTAATTCCGCACCTCACCAACCCATGTTTGAATAATATTATCCAAACTTGTCGGACAATCAACCGCATAGCACAACAAAATCAAACTCGCTCCGGGATATGCAAGTTGACGAATTTGATCGAATTCCTCCTGACCGCCAGTGTCCCACAAACCCAGTGTAACTTGGCGACCGTCGGGAAGATCAACTTCTTTCGCTGTTGTCTCAAACACTGTGGGAATGTAATCCTCTTGAAATTTCCCGTTCACATATGCGTATAATAAGGCGGTTTTCCCGACCATTCCATCGCCAACTATCACAACTTTTCTTGACAAATCCACCATGATGTGCTCGGTTTATAAATTTGAAAAGTTGACACAGATGATTTCATGAACAGCGAAAATAGATTACCCAAAAAAGATCCAGAAAACGGGAATCGTTTAACTGATTGTTGCATCTGTGCGCACCCGTGACTGTGCGCGCACACACATTTTTAGGTTTGAATACGGCGCGCATTCCAGGCAGATCAATTGAACAATAGTAGTAAATATCTCTCTCTGATGATTGGTCAAAGGATATGTACGATCGCAACGGATGGTGTCATAGTGTGTAGACACCTATGCAATACGGGTCTACCATGCAGGCTACATAACCGGCTTGCTTGTAGTAAACACGCGTGCGCGTACACGCGCAAGCGCATACAAACAAGGCCACCCACGCACACGCTGCTGTCATGCTGCTAGCGCGTTTTTCCCTCCCCATACTATATCCTCCATGGTTTGCACATGAACGTGCTGATTCTGAGCTGCAATAAACCATTCTATCCGGATGAAAATGACACGCTTCAGCTAATTCGGTAAATCAACAGGTCGACGAATAGGTTATCTAAAGACTATACTGGCCACCCCAATTTGATGCAGACTGAGATTACTCGTGTCACATAAGTGGAAAAAATTGTCTGGGTTTTTCTGGATCCATTTAACTTTAATTATTTGAAATGTCACGAGTCATTTATCGAATTTGGTCATATTTTGGAATCAGTCACAATGAAACAAAAAACAGGTTATTGTTTAGAACAGTTATTTGAAACAATATTCTACATTAGCGAATGCTTAAGATACAAATTTATCCGTCACAAACTTAGCTGGGACCTCGAGGAGTGTTGTGTTTTTGATCTTAATTATTCAGAAGGCATTTACATACGTCGCCGGCTCGCAAAAATTTGAAAGAGTCATAGTTCTCTCTGTCATCTAATGGATCAGGTCCTCTAATCACTGGGACTCGAAATAAGCACCCTGAGATAAGCTGGTGTTTTCGTGTGGGCATACGGGCATTCCAAGGCCCCGAGATGAGCCTCTCTCTCTATATATGTCTCACCAGAATCTAATTTATGGCGTCAGGAGTGTGCCTGGAAGCTCTTCGGCGAAGAGTCAACAGAAGAACCACCACTGTGATTCGTTGATAATTCTTTGTCAGCTGGGCTGAGCAGACCTTAAGGATGAAGTCAGAATCTTCCAGAACATGCTTATGAATGTACAGAAATTGTAAGTATATATATATATATGTATATAGTTTCATCTAGGCCGGTGCTGGGGCACTTGAGGTCTAAATTCCAAGTTCAACGAACCCGAGGCCCCGAAATTCATCATCCCAAGCTCAGAAAAAACAACATTGCTAAATTCTATCGAAGACATGGAGGCGTTCCCACACTAAACCATACTCAGTTTGATACAATATTAGGAGTGGTGATAAAGTGCGTCAAATCACGGTTTGCAGATTATTCGCAACTTCAAAGTCGATGTTGTTAGTCACAGAGGTTGACTGCGGCTGGCATGGCCAAGTGTTAAGGAAAGGGGGTTTCTATACCATGTAGCATTAGGCTGTAAAATAACGCATAAAAATATATCACATTAGTGAAGAACCTCAACCCAGTTTCCGGGAGCTCATAAGCCATGGTAATGCATAAGTTTGGTTATTATATCTGTAACTTTACGGATTCTGGTTTCAGTGCCTATGATCTGATCATTTCGAGTGGTATAGGTTGTGGTGCAGTTTAAAAGACTCACTTCTTCTTCCACAGGCTCACCCAAACATAGTTCATTTTCCCAAAATGATTCCTGAAATTTCGGGTTATATTTTAGTAATAGCCGAGCATCTCATAAAAAACTACCAGTAATCTCTTATTGACTACAGTTCATTCCGAAATCAACCACAAAATTAGTAATAAGAATAACAATAATAATAATGATAACAGTCATAGGAAAATGAGCTAACATTCACCGTGACTGAAGCGAACGAGAGTTGCGAAATTCTCAAGAAGCGGGACTTGAGTATTGTCTACAAGCAGCAATAGATAAATTTATTCTGCAATAAAACGTACCAATCGAAGCCTTAAGTGAACAAATGACCCAAGACTAATCCATTCTTTAAGTGTCTATCATGTTGTATTGAAATTGAACTCTAAAATGGCTTTCTTTTATTCTCTGACTTCCAGAAGGGAACAGTAATGCTAACTGCATGAAAAAAAACTTGATTTGGGAGTAATTTAATTAAAAACTACAAAGTTTGACTTGGATGGGTAAGGCAGATGCAAAACTAACTCAAGTTTGCAATCGTTGATTTTGGGGCATTTGAACCTATGCATTTGCAACACGTATACTCTACTACCTGAGCTACTTGGTTGCGCTGAACATTTTTCGGACATTTCATTTAAGGAACACTGATAACTTGCTCTGTGATGCAGTTTGTAGAGCAGATGCAGTAGAAATGCGTGGGTGGCATTCACGCGAGAGTTCACATACCGCAGCCGCAAATTTTTCATATTTGAAACAATTCTGTATGAAACCAACGATTATTATTTATACAGCCACCATCCGACTATGACGAACTTTACAGCCATCGAAGCTGCGAGACATTCACAGTCACCCACTGAACTCTGACGAACCAATCGAACATCAAAAACAGCATAGACCTGGATGAATGGACGGCAACCAGAATTCATGAGTCCTAACTCTGTAAGCTAAAACATTAGCTCCGCAGGTCGCAGTTGTTCTGAGTAAAAAGCAATGGCGCGATTAACTGGCGGCTAGATGACCAACAATATTTTAACTACCTCCGTTCAGTGTGCGTTATTGTACCTGATCGCCGTGAAAAAGCGACCAAAATTAGATCTCGGTCTGAAGGGCGGCGGTTCGACTTCCTCCATTGGGCTCAATTTATCCACCACAGTAGCCTTACAAGTAAATCTATTATTATGGTTGTAAAATTAAAGGATTTCTGGGCCACTCACTATGCAATTGCAACAGGATCGCGGCAGGTACTTCTGCTGCAATGAAGAGCCAAACTCAGTTCCGTTTACCATTCAAGTGATAACCATATTTCCAAGACTTCAGGTTTATCAGTTGGATTCCGACAATCCCGTATAAAACAAGCGTGGCACTCACTTCTAACGGACCAAGACAGGCAATAACCGACTCGAATGCGAAAGAATTATGCAAGAATCTATCGCTGTATCATATTGTTTTCGACGCGAGCAATCGAGCTGTTCTTTCTGACTAGACAACTTGCACGGTTTTACATTCTTTGACTTAATAAGGAATTTATACGGTTTTAAACGTGTCTAGAATTTACGATGACTTTAATTGAGAAAGGCGACAGATTATGAGTTTAGCTCGGGTTGTGACAGATGAACGCAATGCCTCACAAACCGTTCTTCACATTTAACAATGGATGATGGGTAAATTTTCTGGCATATACTGGTTTTATATGCTGTCCTGCATAGGCCTAGATATTTGCAATATTCCAGAGTTGATAACTTTTCGAAGCAGAGAAAATTCTTATCCAGCTGATTCACAAGCTGGACAAATCACAGCGCCCAAAGCTGTATCGTACAGTCATTTCTGCCACCAGAGTTCGATCGAATCTAGGCTTTTATACGAACAGTCGCTTTCAGCCTGTCGGTTGTTTTTAGGTGTGTCACGATGAAGCCGACCTGGACAGAGGCTTGGGCTTCATTGAAATCTTATTTCGTTATTCGCTAGTGTGTCATGTGATTCAGTGTACACCGCATACACCTTAACAACACAGGCTCAGTCACGGAGATTAGCTAATTTTATGTTTCTTCTTTAGGAAATCCATTTTGTACTGTTTGTTGTTTCTATGACGTCATCTACAGACCATATCAAAGCAATGGTATTTAACTGGGTAAGCTGATGAAAGATGGATGATGCTGATGTTCCGAATATTTCTGGAAATTATGTACCAGAGCGCAACCAAAACAAATCACTATTGTTTGCTTTGCTTTGGATTTCATTCCGGTTTTTGTCATGCCAATAGGGCGTTTTACTGATGTGTAGATTTGTTTAGATGCTAAAGGCATTGGAACTGATGAATTTTTTGAAATTTATGTCACAAAGGGTTACTGTTGACTACCAAGCAATTAGCGGAATAGCCCTTATCATCCGAGCGGAGAGACTGGCTGTGGCATTGTCATCGTGTATTGGGATCACCCTCAGTCAGCGGTCAGAGGTGCGCTCTAGTGTTGTAACAGAGCTGAACTCTATCGTTAAAATGATGGCCACTTGTATCATTCCTAGTAAGCGCATTTTCATGGTAAACTCTGAGCTAAATGTTGAGCAATATGACGCTATCACCAACTAGAGGGGCATTCTGGTTCTGCTAAATCTAGCAAAAACGCATAGGTTGCTCAGTGTGAGGTCTTTGATGATAAGTTTCAGTTTGTCTATGTGAATTAACGGGTAAATTTCGGAACCTGTACGAATGTTACTAGCTTCCGGATTCCAGAACCATCTGCCCTGAATGACCACAGTTGTTCATCGGTGTTCCGCCTAAAGTAGTCTCATTGAAATCCTTAACCGCCACCGTTGGTTGGTTGATTGCTAACTAACCACCTTTGCTGCTTGCTTCCCTAGGTTACGTTTGGTGTCTTCTAGCGAATTCAATTTGTGTAATGGCTGATGATATATGATTCGATGCTTTTCACTAAGCCCTTGCCGATGAATGTTGATTCTATGTTCCAAGAAAATGATGTATCTGTTCTCATATTTGATCACCAGTAGGACACAAACTCGAAGTCGTCTTTCGGAAGCCCCTGCATTAAAGATTTTAGGAAAAAGCTTTCGCAGACCGTCCGTATTGACCGTTAGTTGTTTTACTTCATGGTACAATCATAAGCAAGCGAACGCAGCACGCAGTCACAATCCGGATACTTCATAAACTGATCTGTTAAGCTTCGGTTACATTGCGAAATGTGGAGTGTCATGTGTAGGCAACGACATCGAACTCATGGATTATGATCTACTCACAGCTTCTTTTCTTGTAAGAATCAAATACCGTAACACTCACACTCGCGAGCAGGTCATCAACGTCTATTCAGAGCAAAAGACTAAACACATGAACGCCCGAAACGGAGGAGCAAAAGTAGGATGCTGTTATTCAATGAATGGCCAAGGAAGGATGATAAGAAACAAAAAAGAGAAAATCGTTAAACAACACATGGAATTAAATGCCTAAGCGTTTCACTGCTACAGTATGTAATCCAAATGCCAGTATTGATAAATTTGATTGAGAAGAATAAAACAACAATCGAATGGTCAACTGAGTTTCATCCAAGAAAGAACTCGATTTCAGACCAGCAAGAAAATAAGCGAAAAAACGTTAGATGTCCATGAATACCATGTTTTTGTTAAAAATCTGGATAATCGACTAGATCTCGTTCCAGTAGCATCTATACCAGCATATGCGACAAAATTGAATGGGAGCAGTTTTTGGATTGGATCCAAAATTTCAGCTGGATTCACTGGTATTTCGGCTTTAACCGAAATAGATCCCCAAATGGAATATTGAGCGCTAGGCTCAGCACTGCTGTGTGATTGCCCTGGGTTTTCTGCTGACGACATACCCATCTATTTAATCGGTTGGAGCTGTGAAAAATTTACGAATACGGACTGAGTCCATGACAATCTATTCATTCAGTTGTGTTCGTGACATATTGCTCGTCGGTTGAACGGCTTGCCAGTTATCTGTCTGAGTAAAAGAACATCACGAAAGCTGGTTTAGTCGCAGCATACCTGATTCGATCCCAAGTACAATTCCTCCTGACCTAGTGGACAATGGTCACCCTTGAATATATATATATATATATATATATATAAGTTTATCTACCAGGTTCCTCTTAATCGATACAAGCGAGCCCTGGTGCCAACACTGGAAACCGTGGAGGCTTCTTCAGCCAAAAAATTGATTTCTGGTCTTTTTGCCCAGAAGATGGTTAGTCCACACTGTTAACCTTCCATGGCGTGCACCACCACATGAACCACACTACACCAAGGCAATGGCAGTTAAGCGAACTGAGTAACATCCGTAATCTAATCAAATTATCATGTTTATCGTTAGGATCAAATCTCGTTCGATTCCCGCAATAATATATATATATATATATATATATATATATATAATTATTCCATTATAAACAACTCTAACCCTTGGGTACGAGGTCCCACAAATTATGCTATCACGTCTAGAATTTCCGAGGAAAATCGTTTGCCTGACCTTGTTTCCTTCGCGGCACTAGTGCATGTCCACCTCATCCCAACTAGGACGACGGCTCGAGACGAACCTTTGTCAGTGGAACGTCTTAGCTTCTGAACTGACTGGGTTGGTTCTGAAAGGTTTGTTAAACTTCAACACTGCATGATACAGGGTCTATTAGTCACTGGTTTTTTAGGGCTGCTGGACTTCGCTTACCGCGAGTGATTACCGTGTGAATGACTTTTGTGTAGAAGAACTATAGAAAATAGACTTTGCAATTGATCTAGTGTTAGGGTTTGGTTAACCGTTGCGAAACAGTCCCGTTAGTCCAATGGCTGAGAGTTATGATTCACAATAATTTGTCCTGGATTCACATTCCAGTTCGGGACTGATGGAAATGTTTTGTTGATGATTCCAAACAAGAATGAACGAACTTTATTGTTTCCACGGCTATGTTTTAGATGTAGACACTATGATTCGAATAGTCTAATTCTCCCAATTATTTTAGCCTCCGTGCCTGTATGAATCATAAGTTATTTAAACCATTGTTGCCATCACGTGGATGCATCGTTGACTGCATCGTGATCGGTCACATCCAACATCCACGAAATGATACATCATGCTTAATCAAAACTCAATTCCATAGTGAAAAACTACAGCAACACTTGTGATGTACAGCTGTCTCATTCACCGTGCTAAAACAAAAAGACAAATACGGTGCATAGCCATCGCCACTCGCCTTGGTCTGGAACTAGGCCGGGGCGACCGAATGTAGCGTCTCGTCGTGGATGTTGTAAATTCGGGCCCTCCAACCGCCGGTCCCTTTCCCGTTTCGGTAGCCTGGCCATAGCCGAAGGCATTTTCCAACTTTCAAGCCTTTGAGTTGTTCCAGACCAGTCGCTGCGTGAACTTCCAGTTCCCAGCTAGAAATTACTACGAGCCGGTCGAGAAACAGTTCGAATAAGACCAGGCTTTATAAATAATAAAAAAAGAAGCAAAATATTGGGTCATCGTATTTGGTGCTCAGCGATTCCGTTTGTACCAACACTACACAGAATGCCACTCTTTTATCGCTCTCAGCATTTTCAGTTTTTATTTATAGACTTTTATAAACCATGAGGCCCTTGTGTATTCTAGTCAACCCCGGATATCCGAGTCCTACTAAGTGTTAGTTTTAGATTACTAACAGTCAGACACGTGTTATTGCTCCTGTCAAACTGGACATGAAAGAGACATACTAAAGCGACTATCGTCACCTGAGAACACTTGAAATCTTTGTTCAGATTACCATTTAGCTGACATATACTGCCACCAGTAGACCAAAGAAAAGCCTCTGGTTCAACTAGCTAAAGATATGACTAACCAGATGTAGGGCTGTACAAACCACAGTTTTAGTAATGCGTTTATTTTAGATCGATTACATCAACTTTTCTCTTTTTGTTCTCACGCTAGAGTCCCCTTTTCTCCAGGGGGTAAACAAGCTCACCTGTCATTCATGTTTCCGACTTACGTCGTGCTTTGCGTGTGTGTGTGTGTGTACTCTATATAAGTCCCATGTGTTTCGGTACTTTGAATGATTGGGTAAAGTCATTAGAAAGCAGGCTGCCACCGCTAACTAAATCGTGGACCCTCAGTGCGAAAATTATTCCATTGTTTTTTTTTCACGTTGAAACACGAAACCATTACGGGCACACTAATTTAATTCTTTCGTAACTTGTGCTTAGTAATCTTCTTTGTACAAGAATAATGATGACCCCCCGGTGATGGACTAAAAATGACGTAACTGCCATCTGCAAGATGGAGTTTAAAGCAGAAAAAACGTGGTGACACATCATGGCGGAGCAAATATTATCCACCCTGGCGTAATAACATCGCGAATGTGTCGTTGAATTGTTATTTATTCACACAATAATGAGTGTTCTCCGAACGAATACTTCGGGAAGATTGCTCGGATCCGACGTATAGGCATAATGGACACTTCTGGGACTTTTCTCCTAGCATCTGGATAACGAGTCTTTCGACGGCTTTTTTTACGTTGCAACTCCCCCGCCCTATTAATCCCTAGATTGTGCGGTGAGATCGCTTCAGCACAGACTCTTCGATTGTTTTGTACCACAGTAACTTCTTATATGACTCTGGCTATTGTCACGACAACTTGCACGAGTCCTTCATACGTTGTCATCGATTTCAATGTGCGGCAGACTATACTGTTAACTTTCGTCTACGTAAAGTCCCAATCCATTGCCAAATTGTTCTTTGTCCTAGCACTGGTGGACAACAGTGGACCTATCGTATCTAATTGTGAGATGCATGATATAGCTTCAGAAGCAGTTAAATTTCAGTTAAATGACAGAAGTAAAAAGAATAGCGCATTTCCAAATCTTTATATTATTATTCATTTTACCTTGGACCATCGCGAATTTGGTTTTCCACCACATTCATGGCTATGCTGACTAAATACATGCTTGCAAGCACCCAATGCAAATGTCCAGCCCTGTCCATCGAGTTGACTGATTTCTGTTGATCATTCCTGTAGAAATGGATAAACCCTAATTCGAAAACAACCAAGGGGACCTTGGAAGCACACGGTTGCTTATTCACAGGTATCCGTGGCTAACAGGTCTACTGAGCACCTAATCCGAAGGGCGTATGAATTTAGCATTCACTCAGCGGCGCCTAGTGGTTTACGAGATTTTCAAATTGGTTTACTGCTTTGTGCATTGAACCTTTTAGCCAAAACTTGTGGTAGGGTCCCCTAGGTCAACTCTCTGTTTCATTTTGAGCAACCGAGGGTATCATGTTCCAAGTACGCATTCCAATGGACAGTAGATAGCGTAAAAATGGAGAAGCAGTCATGCTGATGAAAAGCTGCGCACGCTGTTTCTTTTTTCTGTTTCCCCCTGTTATTTTTGTCCTTCACTTTGGTTCCGGTGGCACCTGACCTGTACACAGGTTTTCGGGTATATATATATATATATCTGACGAGCGACAATAACCGCGAAACCGGTCGTGTGCTCCCGGGCTAATTTTGTTTACGCATCCAGATACTACTTCCTGCTTATATATATATATATATACATATATATATATACATATATATATATATACATATATATATATGCACAAGTCTGTGTACAGACCACAAGTATGGTCGCTTTTCCACTTTCAACCTTCACACTGTAGGTTCTCCACTGGCTTTATCAGTAGGTCTAATTGTACCCGATTTTGTTGACTGAATGGTTTATACGCGGACTAGTAAAAATTTTTCATAAGCATTGTAGCCTCGTCTTAGTGACACGTCTTGCAGAAGTTTTTGTGCATCTAGGTACCTGTTTAATCAAGTCTAACCTACTGCCAGTTATCACATCCACCACTTTAGCTAGTGATTTTTAGTGTTTTTTCGCCCTTGTTGACGTAAACGTGACCGAACTCATTTAGATAAACAGATCGATTCTTGCTTAACTGTGGAGCCCAAAACACTTCAGTTAATCAAAAGCCGTGAGCCTCTTATAACTCGTCAAGTTATCTCCTGCTCCTTGTTTCAGTACTTTTCTCATCGGTCAAACCTGTGTGAAGCTCGGCAGAATTCTATCTGCCTGGGATTCTGACTAGTGAAAAAGTTGTTGGAAACTGGCATTTTATCACTTCTTTCCCACCCTCTTAACATTTATCACAGAATAATTTCGCTCATTACTACCCAGCACCGCAATATTTTTGACATTTTACGCCTGCATGATTTCCCGAAGCCATAGGCATTGCAGAGTTGCAGTACAGTGTCCAGACAATACCCTGAAATAGTCGAAATTAGCACCATGAGCAAAGGAGACAGTAAAACTATATCAATTGGAATGATAGGAAATATCACAAAGACGGATTACTGGAGTACAACAAGATTACTGGAGATCATAGCTCTGTGCATCACTGTACTGCATACTACTTCCTGAGGGATAAACTCCTAATAACATTCGTGATGCAAACTAGGTTGTTTGTCCAGAATGAGGGGGCTTTTATCCGGACCAAACGACGTAAGGAGTGTATCGAAAAATCGATGCGCCATGTATTGGTTTTTTATTGTGAATGATATAATATTAATAACACAGCGTTGTTGGTAGATGTAATGCGCCAACGTTTCGACTACCGTGGGTAGTCTTTCTCAAGGCAAGTTTTACAATCAAAAGGGGGCTTTTAGTTTATTGCAAAAGTTTGTAATAAGGGTGAACTGATTTCCAACCCAAACACACAAATATTCTCACGGAAGTAGAGAGAGATGCTATGGAACGACCGAAACCGAGGACGAAATTTGGTACCGATACAACTACCAACGGGTAAGATGTTTGTATTGGGTGTACGGGTCTAATACACAACGTAGGTCAGTTTAGCCGATTGCACCCAGTCAGTCAACCGATTATTGATTCAGTTTTGGTACATTTGGATGGATTTGGTTGCCTTTACTTCGAAGTATCTCCACCAATGTGACTGAAAAAAATGGCAGAGAAAAACAACGATGCACTATCAATTCGGGTTTCTGCACTCTCATTGTCATCCTTTAAAATCTTCGATGTTGATAAACATGCGCATAGATACAGGTAACGGTCAGAAATTGTTGGGGGTAGATGTCAGTGACCGATGCAATAGTTTGCACAATTCGACTGTATAACTAATTAAAATCAGGCCATATCCGAAAGCCTTTCGGTGTTGCTGCGATCATAGAAGCATCTCAAAAAACATGTGCAACATCTATCTGTACAGGTAGCACTAACTCAGGAATCTTCCTTGTTTAGTCAGCAAAGTAAACCGTACGAGAGTGAACTAACAAAATATTGCTCTTGGTCATTCCGGAGGGGTGAATGCATGAAGGCATAAGGTCGATGTCATGATGCAGAACGTATGCTGAGTTTTCATGTGTGAGTGATCTCATTCATTAGGAGAAGAAGACGCTGATTTGAAATGTGCACGCAGTGCTACCATGTTCCTTTGTGAAACAGGTGTGGCGAGTAGCGTCCATGTATGCGTCCGAATCCCGGCAGGGTCAATGGATTTTCATGACTGGAGCTATTCAGCACGCCTCATAGATGTTCAGCTGCACAAAATTGCACAGCAAGGAATACATCATATGATATGCGAAGTTTCATTAAAACAAAAGGAAAGGATGTGGTGAAGTGGATACATGTGGAGATCAGAGCTCATCGGATGCGGTGCAGTATCTATTGGTTCCTCCCTAGGATAGACAAGCATCTTTTGACAGCCGTATTCTGAGCAAAGCATAATTTCGTTGGAAGTTAACATTTTTGCCATTGGATTGCGCGTAACTTTTAAGCGGGACTGAACCAGATCACCATTGGATTCGAGTATTTCACAATTAAATAGTCGAGTGATTTACGTCATTCGTTGTGATTATGACAGTTTCGCAGTTTATTTGGGGAGCCGTTTGACTGAGTTCCTAACACTCGAATTTGCGTTTTATTGCACTGTGCAAACTTCTACCTACACAAATGCTGGCGTAACACCTAAAAAGAAATAGTTGCATTGATCATCTCGTCGACATGTATACAAACTTTCACAAGACAAAAAATGTTGACATATAAATCATTTACTGGTAAGAAATGTATAAGATTAGTGATTGGCAGCCTCTTGAAAACGATTTTAAAGTCTTTCATTAGAAAACCTGCGAAAACGACAAGGCAATAGTAAAGAAGAGCCGAAAAACCGATGGGTAGAAAAAATGGAAAATAGTACTCTGCTTCGATTTGAAACGCCGCAGTCTCCTTAGTTGAAGCGATATTCCTCAAAGTTTTCTTATGCAAGTGGAAATGTGAAATGACCGTTTCAGAGTTTTGCTAATATCAACCTCGAAATATATTGCATAGCCTGCCGCTGTAAGTGCTTTAGTATTGATGGAAGTTCAGTCGTATGGATACGAAAACTGGAAACAGACATTCAAAACACGAGTAATTTAGGATTCGAGTCAAGACCGACAGAAAAATCATCAGTAAAAATGCGGATGTCTTCCGACCTGGCCGTAAGCACCGAATTATATCAGTACGCTTTGTAAATGGGGGCTTAGGGCAACCAAATACTTTGAGCTTGTGAATTTGGAGGGACTGCGGAGCAGAGTGGAATGCAGACTAGTCTGAAAAAGGAAACGTGCCCATTTCGTCGATACATCGCCATGTACGATAAGTAAGAAAGACAACAGCATCCAGAGTGTACTTGTCAAGTACGAACAAACTAACTGGGACCTTTAGCACGATTCGCAAAGGAGCATACAGGTTTATACGTCGCAAGGCCTGTCAGTTTGAGACTGCAAGACATTAAGACAATGGCTTAAAACAGTTTGGCCAAAACAGCGAGCTCAAATGAATCGGGGACTGGATCGACTGTTGCGGTACTGCAGTAGACACGAATGGAGGACAGGCTTAATAATTAGTTAATATGGGAAGCAAAAGGGTCGTCAACTTCACAGCTCCATGCACTAAAATAGATGGAGTGAGGCTCTCAAAACCGAAAATGATAATTAGCTTAGATGTATGGCAAAGTTTGGACCATCGTATGGGAAGAGGTATAGCTTGGATGCCATATTCCTAAAAAGATATAATTGGGACGCTGTTAGAAAGACGAAAGAAAACAATTGATGCTGTCAGCCTCCGCACCGCGTTTCACACGTTTGCTTCTCTGCTTACGCAACAAGCGAATGTCGTTCCACAGGGATTTGGTGTTTTAACCAATTAGGAGTTGGTTTGTTAACGACGCACCATTAGTTCAAAGGTGCATCCAATCTACGAAATTTTTAAGTGCATTTTTGCCTCCTAAGGAATATCCAAGTTTGGGAAGAGATCGATCCACTTCAAAAAATTAGGGTGTCAAGTTTTTTAAGATATATGTACGTATGTATTAAAACCATGCAAGCAAAATCGTACAAAGACCGGATTTAAGGGAGGGAACAACAGACAGCAATAAAATAAAAAGGGGGATTTATGAATGCTTACGGTGAACCCATTTTTAGCTTTCGTGCTTTGCTTTTCTGTGTTGTTTCTTACAAGTCACGAGTTCTATGGACAAACCACGCAACATTCGCGCTGCTGATTTTGGTTCTGAGCGAAATATCTCAGCGTTTCTAGCGCATCACAATCGTCATCTCGTAGGACCAAACGAAAAAGTCGGGAAGCTCTTGCCGATGCAAAGACCGAAGCTGACTTCTTCACACCCCTACGCCAAGTCATACCCTAATCACCGGTTCGCTTCTTCCAGTCTTGCCTATCGCGTACGAATAATGCATAAAAAGGTTGAAGATGAGCGGACATACCTAATAAGTGCCCAAGCGACCAAAATATATACGGCGATTACCTCAGTGAGAAAACGACTGTCTTTATCTCACACAAGACGATGAACCTCGTTGTTGTTCACCCAATATTTTCAGCGGAAGCGAGCAATTGTTTGCAGACATCGATGGATGAACACAGAATATCCCCGGGCATCCTCAACTTGGCGAATCCAAGACTCGCAACCACAAAGAAGAACATTATGAACTGTGAAATTGTGGATCCTCTCGTTGAGGCAAAACCGGAGGTCATGTGGACATCAGAGGGGTTGGAGGTTCAAGAAAGCTTTGTCAATTCCTGATGTGATCTCCTCACCAACACTTCCGCCAACTGTAATCAGACTGCAGTTCTTAAAAGTACCAGGCCTAAACAATTATCACAATTTGGGAGTACAGGCATAAACTCCTGCCAAGCTTGAGGAAATACCTAGAAAGTGCAAAGCAGACATCATAGCTGGATATCTCGATCACCAAAGTGGTCTGAGCACTGTAGCTCAGCGTGGTAATGACATTGGCATATTCCAACTCAAAATATTTGTTCTCTGGTAGAAGTTAAACTTCACCTTTTACTCGACCAAGCAAACACTTCCGTAGGACTTCCTCAGTAGCAAATTTGAATGGAGATGGAGCTATAAAGCAAGCTTGTCGGATATCACCAGAGATGGAGAAGGGTGGTGAAAGCTGGCCGTATGCCCTATGCTGACTTGAAGTAGAAAGTACAAACCATTGAGGACGGACACATACTTCGTAGGTACTTCATTCCATTCGACGACGTTTAAGGCTGCTCTAAAAATTGTCGGAGGATAAATACCTCATCGACGCATTCGCGACCTGTGCCTAATCCCGATTAATCTTCTTGGGTTTGCTGTTCAGGCGTATTGCACAACCTGCATAAAAGAATAGACACCAAAATCTTTGACGCTATTGGAACTAGGCTACTATCCCTGTGCAAGCCGTTCTTAAAGATGAGTAATGCAATCGATTATTCTAATGAAAAGGAAACTTTTTGGGTACATCAGATCCTCTGCTAATTTACACAGACCTCTGAGCATCACCGCATAGAATCCGGTGTAGACTAGGATCCAGTCAAACAATGCAGCTTCAGCCCTCTCACTGTGAGACGCACTAACGCCAACAAGACCAGAAGCCTGCCCTGAAGATACCCGTAAATGTTCAGATGAAAGTCCACCAAAGGATTGGACGGGAAGGCGAATCGATTAATAGCACTGGGGTCTTAAATGGGGGTTACAACACACATCGATGGATAGTGTCTAGAGCACAAGCGAAACACTCCTGCTGTCGTGCGTATATCAGTATTCACACATGAAACGTGGAAAAGTTGGGGAGACATCGTGGTCGAAGAACAGTGTCTGCCGACTGAAGTGCATTCCATGAGAATTGGATGCGAGCTGATGCAAGATGCGAGAGAATAAGAACAGAATTTCCACAGAAGCAATCGCTGGTACGGGCGACTGGGGTTCTCAGATGAATGTGAAAATACTGAATTAGAAAGAAGGTAACACGAACCCTTAGATAAACGAGCAGTTACGCATGACGGAAGATGAGTTCCAGCAATGTGCAAAGAGCCGGCAGTGTTCAATGTGAGATCAGGCTGGCTCATGGTTATTTATTGGAGGCTACTGGACTATTCGGTCACTCGTTTCAGAATAGACGGTTTCATTCGAGGATGCATCTCTAGCCTTTGACCAGGCGAGCGCGACCTGAAAGGCAACACAGTGATTCCAGAAGAACCAGCGGCCGGTTCATGTGCCGGAAACCCACCGTGCGTCCGACACTTCCGCTGCCTGTCCCGTTTATTCCGTGCGGCTGGGAAAACCCTATTCACAGCCAACTGTCAAAATGACGGGCTTTCCTTTATCCGCAAACCAAGGTCAAGACTGGTGGCATAAAGCCCTACTCTAAGGCGGGACTGGCACTAAGCAGATATCAAAAATGGGGCTGTTGTCAATCCAAAAGCTAGCGAATAACCATTTAAGATGCACAAGATTCACGGTCTCTGCAAACCAAAAGATAAACCCATTTGGTAACACAAAACGACTGATTTGAAGTCAATGGTGTGATTGCAGCCGCACTCTCTTGTCAATACACCTTGAGGCTGGAATTCGACCCTAAACTAGCTGCTTTAAAACAGGGAGCCAAATTAGTCTTGATTATCTTTTTGGCAGTTGTTATTTTTCATGGATATTTCTTTAGACCTTTCGAACAATCTTTCGACAGAGACCTAAACCCAGTGATTTCTACATATGCGAGTCATCGTATGTCCGCAGCCAACTGATTTGTAGCAGACGTGTGTTGGAGTTGGGTCTAAAGTAATCGATCATACCTGTGCACCTCTAAGCTGACGAGCTGTTTTATGACATTGAAATGTAGGTATCTTTTGCATCTACTCATGTAAAACTTACTGACTGACTGGCCCTAATTACGCTCAACCTTGCGGGTTTGGCGTCATCAGCTCCGGGAACTTTGCTTATCTTTATTTGCTCATCAGCTGGAAAAATGACTCTTCACAGTCAAAATTGCTCCCTACATGTGATTGTCTTCAAAAGGACACAATGGTTTGCTTCAGAGCGTACTAGCAATAACACGGAGGTTGAAATGAGAACATTTTGCCCATGGTTACGCCATAGGAAAAGTTAGGCCCAAATCGAATTCGAAAAGAAGTTTTCCGTCTCTAGTCTACGCAGCATCGTCACTGGTTTTCCCACAACCGAAAAGGGTGGGAATTCAAGAAGGAGCAGGCAGATTTAACAAAAGTTCACACTGATGAAAATGTGAAAGTCAGATCAGTGACAATTTTTTAAACTCTATCGAATAGTCAGTGACGATCATGTGTATTCAAAGAACAGATACTGAGTAGTTTATGAAGAAATCCTTCTACAGATAGTGAAATAATAAAAGTTCGCCATAGTGGACGCTCCATGTAAACATGATTTTATACGGTAACTTACATAATATAAAGTCCAAATGTCCGAATTCCTTCGGCTCGGCTTCACATTTCAGCTGGTAGAGTACCTACCATACTGAATTGTGGATGGCGTTCAAATGTGAGTTCCAATCCTACTGTGACCAACCGATTTCAAAATTGCATTGGTGCGACCAGTTTCGTCGCCCAAGGGCGGTATGGTAGTCCCCATGTCTCCATGATGTTTTATATGCTCAATTCTCTGAACGATAAGTGAACCTCTAACTAGCAATAAAAACAGGATTCGTTTGTCTGGGTTCATGAAAATGTTCTGGCTTGATCGGCTCCAGATTTATAAAAATGAAAAAAGCCATTAGTACGATTGAACGGGCCATCCATAAAGACATGACGTTGACACAGAACCATCAAATCGATGATTTTTACAAAGTTCAGACGAGAAAAATCGACGTAGTAAAACGCTCGGAACATGCAGCGCCGTGTAATCGGTAAATGTTGAAAAATGGCTAGATCAACTTGGAGATAAACACAGCACCACAGCTACAAAATGGGACTGTCCAGAAGAATGTACAATGGAGATTAAAAACCAGGAAGTGTAAAGGACAACGGCACGACGTCACCTTCTCATTCACTTTGATATCACTTCCTGGTTTTAACTGAGTGCATCATTAATTTTAGCAGATTGCCAGACCATACAAATTCCTCATCGTTTTTCCCCGGTCTAAGCATTTCTCGGTTCTTCGCTGCAATTTCACTCTCAGGTTTTACAACAAACAAATTTGCACCAACGTTCTCCAATTTTCGTAGCTATGTAAAATACAGCCAATTCACAAAAGGAAAGGAGAACAAGAAATAGCTAAAGCCCAAGTGCAAGTCAATAGGTTCGGCAACCAGTGAGAAAGAAGACTTCGAGTGCAAGAACGCCATTCACTGTAGCATTCAGCTTTATCACCTTGATTCCAATTATCGCTTGGAGGGATCTCGTAGACCCCAACCCGGTAGCCTAAATGGACTTACACGAGCCAGTTCATTTGCTAGGGTTTACAGATCTATTGCAGTGCAATCCACTGACCGCTACTAATTGCCTGGGCAACAGCGGACAGCAAACTAGCTGTTCAGTGAGTGTGGGCAACACAAATCGCAACCAACTCAATCTATCAAAACTTATTACCTCTTCGAAAGGCCAAACTCTATTACCAGCATCTTAAGCCCAGTCTCTGACATATTACCTAATTTTTCCAACCATATGTCTCAGTACTATGAAGGCAACAATGTTCAAACACCAAAAGTTTTTGCATAGCCACTCTCAACGGATGTTTCTCAACCTCGTAGCGGGGCCGACCTTACTGGTGATGTGTACACTCGAACCTTGATCGATAAGCAAATGTGACACCGAAAACACATATGCCTCTAATTGGTAAATGCCTTTCGAGCTATCTGCGGAAGCGAGGATGCAGATATGCGAGTAATTAAACTTATCCACTTCATCCAATTCTTCCCCAGCAGGAACAACATTCAGATTCGAGACCATCCAATTCCGCAATGGCATTTTACATATCAAAAATGAGAAACTCATCCCAAACATAAATCTAGAAATGCATATCGGGCCGTAATTTTTCGTGACATTCTGCGCAGTCACTAAATAGCAAGAATTAAGATGGCTGAGAAAAACCATGCAAGCATCGTACGACTGCTTTATGTTTTTTTGCGAATCAGCAAGAAGGTAAAGATTTCGCAGAAACTCATGCGACAAGTGTCATATGAGCAATTTACGCTCTAGAAGTTTACAGCAGAAGGAAATAAATATACGGATCTGCACTCCTTTTATTCAACTAAAACTGGCGAATCCTTTCGATAATCAGTCGCATGATTCGGAGTTATGTGGCAAGTTAATAGGTTAGGAATTTATTCGATATCCAATTTCAGCCACCACATGTGTATCACAATCAGGATGCGTCGCAAGCCCTATAGGGAGAACAAAATTAGATTAATTCACGACAATTTGGCACTTATTTTCCAAGGAATCCAACACCAACCGATAAGCTAGAAATTGATGCGCCCGCCACTATCCGTCAGTAATTTGTGGTCACTTCGATGTGCAATCCAGCATCTCCTGTATGAAGTTGTCCTTACTTTGTACTTTACTAAACTTTAGAATTCTCATTTCAGCATCCACAGATAAACACCTCCTTCAATTATCACTCCAAGACACGAAACACTTTGGATAGAATCAATGTACAGGTTGGATTAGGTTTTTATATGAAGCATATCCCCCATTCAAGTATACGTTTACCTGATTTAAGTCAGATTGGAAGAAAATCACTCCATTCAGGATAACCTGTCCGCTAAATTCTGGTAGAATGAACTACGGCGCTACATTCGTGGACATTGAGGTTTTTCAATAATGGTTCCTTTCTTAGAACAAAGGGACTATCTACGTCGCCTCAACGACAAAATTAACCTTATCCGTGATGCACTTTTTATTGCTTGGCAGGGATATTATTTTATTCGTTTGATAGTGAACAACGCAGGTAAGAATAGGAAAGTGGGACAATTTTGTCCCAGAATTCCTTTCCAGAAACATTTATTTTGTAAGCCTTTTTTCAGGTCAGAACGTCATTTATCCACGAATAATTCTAACAGTTTCTTAGATGGAAGTGCTCAGCGTTTTCCACTACTGTACCGGATAATTTTATTCCACGCTATGTTGCAAGAGCAAAAATGGTACATACCTGGTGAAAGATGGGGCGCTCAAATATTGTTCAGGTCTATCTGGACGATGATGAGTAAAGCACCGAGAATGATCTGTAACAGGATTACAGAGAACTTCTGTCGTGAAGTTTTAACATAAGTGATCACTTTTGGATAGGATTGAATTCCGCCGTGAAAATCATTCTGATGGCATAGCTTATTCGTTCAGTATGATGTAAATGGTGGCCTTGTTTGATTTAAAACGCTGGGAAAGTTTCGATATGAAATTTCAAGTGAACCGATGGTTTGAAATCAGTTCTTTATCCTCTACCTTATGATATCAAAAGCTTTTACTGTTCCTCGTTCTCCTCAGCGTCGCGGTAATAATTAACGGAGTGTTTGACTGACCTTGAAGCATGGTTAACTTTGATGTAAATCAAGATCATTCGGAAACGAAAATGTTCCACTCCCGATCCATCATGAGTATTAGGCCTCAGTCAGCACAAAATACCCAAATTAACAGTTATCCTCAGCCTATAAATATATGCGTAATCGTGGGTAGAATACTCATTTTTTGGACAAGGGCGTGTTATCAAGGTTTTGTTTTCTGCTTAAGCCGTTTACCTAGACAACCAAGGTCATTAGTGTTCAACCTTAACCTTATTACAATGTATAAAAAGATATAAAGAGTGAGATGCGCAATTAAACCCATGATATTTGCCAATCCTTCTTTATATCTAGCAAAAACTGGAGCCTTAAGAATAGTAACAGTGCAAATTTTTGAATGCATCACAATCGGCGGCACCCGTATATTTAGCTATGGTTTTTATTGGGAAATTAGACTTTGGCAATGCATGTTGAACCATTTGGAAAATCACATTAAATCTCCCACAAATGCAAAGTACCAAGTACCAAAGCACTGTAATAACTCCTTCCTATAGATAAGTTCGTTCTCATCTGGTGAGCAAAAGTCTGTGGCCTGTAATGCCAAGTGACATACACGAGCGCTGTTTCGTTGAATTTCGACACATCACTGAGAATCAACCTAGCCAGCTTAATGGTTGTGTCGATTCAATGGTCCGTCCCGGATCAGAAAGCAGTGTGAGCCGAGCGACAATGGGTCTTCTTTTGCTACTAGTGACTGATGGTGGTAGGATTTGCATCTACGTACTTTGAGGCTAGGGATAGGTGATTCTCTTGGAAATCAGCCGCTAAATGCCCAAAACCAGTTGATAAAAATGACTAAAACACGAGGTTCGAACGCATCACCAGTTCGAGAGATGCTAAAAGAGCGGTGTAATTTTCAAGAGAGAACACAAAGTACTTGAAAGAAAGCGATTAAACGTGAACATTAGATGAAGTCAGATATAAACGCTTGGGACATATTTCGGGGTTGGAAAACAAGCTTCGGACGGAATAAGTTAGAAATGAGATTAAATGGACAAGGTTTTGTGAGTGTGCAGGAACGATGGGAAACAGAGGATGTCAGGGGAAGGCGAGCACCACAGTGTTTATTGGGTTTCATCCGGACCAGTCTTTCGGTTCACGGAACCGTCCCCAACCGTGGAAACATCGTTTAAACATATGTGGCTCCATATTCTTGGCCGTCAACTTCATCTGACGAGGGCGATCTCGTTGGGTGTTGGTCAAATGCTTCTGATAAAGTTTGGCCGCTTGAAGTGAGAGTTTCTGTTCCACATCTGATGTTCGTTTACCCCACCAGAGGTATATCTATTGAGTAAAATAAAAATTTTACAAACAATAGTCATAAATCTCTCGGTTTCTTCGATCATAATCTGAAAAAGTAGGTCAGTCCAGGAAGTTAATGGTGCCCAGTGAAAAACTACTGAAAGTGTAAATGGCCGGTGGCAGCGACAGCATGTAGAACTAGTTCACGACCACGTCTGAACTACATGAGGACCGTTCGACCGCCCTCGGTTATGAACTGCTTGGAAGGTGATTCGTCACGCAACTTGAAAAAACAATATAGCATATTTGTCAACGTAAGGCGAATATAAGTATACGCAGCAAAAAACACGACAGATTAATTAAAATCAAATTCGGAACCCGAAGCGAGAGTGCACACGATGGATACAGGTTTACGAGGCCAGCATGTGAGTATGCTGATCAAGTGTTAACAGTCAGACAAATTCAAAAGAATATGGCATCAATATCCATAATTCTATAGATTAAAAATAGTCTTCAGCTTAGGCTCCGCTTTCCTGTCGGGAGTATTCTCAGTGAAGAACTACATACCATTACACGGTTCAGTTCAGCTTGGACAATGATTAACCTTCCACCAAGGTAACCTGGTTTTCGTTTCCACTTCACACCACCTTGTGCTTAAATAAAAAAACGGCGAATAATAAAAGATGGAATGTAAAACAGCTGAAGAACTATGCAGAGGAATAAAAGTTTCGAGTGCAAGGAAGCCACAGACTGCGGAACTGAGCCATATTACTTATTCCCTCTAGCCATTGGTTTGGAGGGTTTCGTGGACCCCTACCCGGTAGTCTAACTGAACCAACACGAACCGGACCACTGCTTAACGTTTTCATACTTCCCCCCATGTCATCAGCTGATTCGACTAAATCTGTCCACCTCATCTAGTCGATCCCTTGCAAGAATGAGACTTGACTTAGAGCTAATCCAGTCCTGCAACAACATTTTACACATTCGAAGATGCAAAACGCACCCACACAATATGGTTCAGACGGTCGAGAAAAACCTGCACCTTACTTGAATCTTCACTTAGCAGCAAAACATCGTCGGCATGTTCCAAGTCAGATAGTTTACCGTCTGAGCAAATATCACTGCCACTACTGTCCCATGTGGATGGGGCTATGTCCATATCTATCTCAATGACGGAGTTAAAAGGGAAAATTGAAAGGGGGCAACTCTGACGAACATCACTTCTCGTGGAGAATTTCGGTGCAACATCACCATAGGCGCACAGTCACCAATTCATACCAGCCCTTAGTAACCCAGATTGATCCCAGGCCTTTTGTTAGCTCCGATGTTAACCTTGAACGAGAACGGCGACAGTCCATCTGGTCAAAATTCCTTAGGCCCTTTAAGAAGGCCCATCTCCTAGACCACCTCCATTTCGGATGGAGCGCTGGCATTCACATCCATTGGTTCACTTGCAGGCATAAGTGAAACCTCTACTGCGGCCATGAGCCAAGCAAATTGCTCCCTAACGTATTCCACCCAACACGCCAGTCGACACTCCTGAGGATGAATCGGTGCCGTGGGATTCCTTAATCCTCGCGCTTACCCTCGGATCCCTCGGGACGGTATTCCAAATCTGCTAGTACAGGTTGCGACTATTTCTGATAGTCCAACCTTCTCTATTTTCCTACATTCTCGTATCCATCATTTCCCCCGGGTCATTTTTCAAACTCCTGGTCAGTTTATGGCTCAGGAGTCTACTTGCCTCCATGTGTTGTATCCGGGCGGAGGGGACAGATCTGCGGCCATTTAACAGTGTGACTGAATTCAAAGATAACCATCGTTTTTGAGGTTTAAGTGGCAAAGGGTACTCGCGGAACAGTTGCCGATGAGTACAAAGGTTCTTTGATTTACTCCCAGTGTTTGCTTGGACCCTGGGCATTTTGTTGAAACCACAACGACATTGAAAATTCCGACTAGAATTGAAGTCGGCTGTGCCTAACAAGTGGCTTTTGTGCTGGTGTGACCCAAAGACAAGGCGCAAACAAAAGCGAGCTTGAACCAAAACATGGTCTGAGTTTTCACAGGTTGAGACCAGAACGGTGGACAATCTTCGATTCATCCACGCCACCGGTGATCGGTAGCAATGCGATCAATCTGATTTCGACGCTGTGATGGAGAAGAAGGGTGCCAGGTTATCCCATGACAAGAAATGGTTTGCGCCAAAAACAGCCTGTGGTCAGAACAAACCTGGATGAGACAGCCTTCCGTGTCGGTCCGATCAGCTGAGAGGAAAAGTCAGCCTCCTATGTACCGTTTCACCTCCGCTAAGTAGCCAAGTTGATCGTTAACAGTACCAGCAACAACTAAGACGTCTGTTGAACATGCACTGCGGAGTAACCGAGATAACTCCCAGTAGAAGTCGTTTTTGGCTTCAAAAAAGCTGGAATCCGTGGGCGCACACACAAATATGGCAAAAAAACAACGACGCTTTAGTCGATTGTTTTTGACTCATGCAGAACCGTCCAAACGAACTGTACATAAACGGCCGTTGGGTTGGATCCGGTCTAACAGTGCACGGTCCGCTTGCAGGCCCAGAGCGACCCCAAAGCCAGCCTGACCAAGAGCGATCAAAGCGGGGTCACTCGACATGCGAAGAGAAGCGAGAGAATGAGGTTCTATCTGGGGTACAAAGAGTGACGAGGAAGTGCGACCCTGTATGCGTATTTCGGAGACTCACCGTACATCTACTTTAAAAGTTCCAAGAGTTCTGGCTAGGGCAGCTTGTTGCCTCATTTGCTAGAAAGTAGGGACACTGAAGGCAACTAAGTGAAGTGAACCCTCGGGTTTAAGTAATCTGTGCAAACCCTTCACTAATTCTCCTTTAGACCAGTTCGTCCGGCCGCAGTTCTTCGAGCCATGGTTTTTATGCTGGAATAAAGAAAATTGGGAAGGTCCCTTGTAAAAAATATGCTGGAGGTATACGGTTGATCGAAAATTTGTTGCTGCCCACACCACAGAAGGAATTTTTCTCTGGGAACTATAACCGGAGGCCTTGGCCCGAACGTTTCACCCACAAAGTAGTGGAACGCTTATCCAGCTCAGAAAGTCAGAACAGGCACACGGTCATCACTATCAATCTTGCTCGAAACAATAAGTAGTGCGGTCTTGATTATCCTGCGCGATGACTGATGCAGTATAAATTTCACTGTTTGTGCCGTTCATTGAGGGTTATTTGGACGATGACGACTAGGGACTCCAGCCATTAAGCAGAACGATTAGGCTGCGTTTCGTCCAGGTCAAGGTCGACCAGATAATCACTCTTCGACAGTTACCGGAAACGAGCCACACGCACCGCCGCCCTACGACCGTAGTCGTTTTGGACTTGAAAGGCACGTTCGACTGGGTGGGTCGGACAGCGCTATTCAGTATTTTCCATCAGATGGATATGTCAGCGAATTTCGTGAACCCGTTGCGAGCATTGCACTCACGTACCTACGGTCGCGTGAGGGTATGCGGCGAACTATCAAGTTCATTGGAAACGATTAGCAGTGTTGTACTGGGGGGTCCATCTCGGCATTCCTATTCAACTACTTTATGGACGAGGTTATTGAAGATGCTTTAGGAGGTTTTCAGAATGTAGGAGTCGAGCTGGGAAATGGAGGGAAGCTATGTAACCCAGATTACGCAGATGACGTCGTGTGTCTGTTCGAATCTGTACACTAGAAAGACTCTCGAGGACTGTAGCTCGGCTCGGCATGTGCTTTACACATTCGAAGTGCGAATTGCTGTTACACGACTGGACGACAATAGTGCTGAACTTGATACTGGACGCCACTGGAGATGATTGTGGACTTGACATTTCACCGAAGTTGAAAGGTCGTGTGTACGGTGCCGCTCAGTTCTGTTGCACGGTTGCGAGACATGGAGCGTGCATGTCGAAAATGTTCGTCGGCTAGAGGTTTTCGACCATTGATGTCTTCGTAGTATGGTTAGGACTGGATGGAGTGACCGGGTGAGTAATTTAGAGGTCAGGAATATAGCACTAGCTACCAGTTCTGAGAATACCTTGTTACATCGTATGAAACTTAGTAGACTATACTGGTCGGGTCACATGTTGCGTACGGCGAACACTCGTCTACCATATCGTGCCCTACTTTGCGTTTCTCCCACGGAGTGGAGGAGGCCATGTGGAGCTCAGCAGATGACGTGGCAACATGGGATGACAAAATGCACAGCGACCTTAGGTAAAGTAGGTGTCTCACGTCTTCGTGGTTGGGGTCCGAAAGACTCGTGAATTAGCTGGCTGGAGACACCGAATGATATGGCAGTGAACCGTGAACAGTGACGTACGTGTTGTCATTTTCTATCGAATCAGAACGACTGAAAGAGTGCATTTGTACAGTTAGAATGAGTTCCGTGTGTTGGCTACAGCATTGTCTTATTTTTTCCCGCCTGTGTAGGTCCACTCTGTTCCATTTTGATATTCACTCTTTTTATAGAAAAATGTAACTCTGGGGAAAAGGCAGCAGTCATCGAGCCTTCCTTTGCCGTTTAACGCCAAACGATGATGATGGCGTCTCTAGCAAAAGCCTTTGGTTCTTACAAGAACCTGTGCACAAGACAACGGCGAGTGGTTGCGTGGAACTTCATCTTCTTGGATTAATTATCCTTCCACTCAGTTTTTCCAATTGAGCTCACGGCTAAAATCAACGCCCAACGTGGAGGAGCAGAAGCCTACTTCGTCAGACCTCTACTTTTGACTTTCCACACGTGATTGGACTTTCGGCTTGAGACAAACCTGGATTCATTCTAAGAAGCGGTTCCTTTTATTCGGGTTTTACGACAAAAGCCTTTACTAGCATAACACCATAAAAATACCTAGTTGTTGTGTGGGCAGCGGCTGTGAAAATTTCGCATGTGATGCATCTGAGTTCCCGCAATGACTTCATTGCTACAAATGAAGAACCACTCATTAATTGCTGGATACTACTATACGAGACCAAGTGCAGTCTCTCAACTGATGACTTTTTGGAGGCGAAAATGCATCTGACGCATATCAAAGCAAAGTCCAAATCGAATCTAAGGACGGGTATTGTCGAAACTGTATCTGTCCACTACGAATTGTTTCACGATAAAGAAACGAAAGTGTCTAAAAGGAAATTCGATTTAACAAAAAAGTGGAAATTTTCATTTCGTACTGTAATTCTTCAAAATTTTGTGACTTTCTTGATTTCAAGTTTTAAGTATTCCTTGTAGACTTTGCTAAAACGAAACAACCCGTCCAACCCTTACCAAAGACAGAACGACAAGATGTCCGCGCGAACTCCTCGAGAGTGACCCCAAGAAGGGTAAATCTCACAGAAGCCATTCTGATTTCATTCGAATGTTCGGAGCCACGCCTTTCTGAAGGCACCAAAGCTATTGTCGTCAGACGGAGGGCAGTTGGAAAAAAACAGTTTGAATTTGTCCTACGAGAAATGATTGACGTCTCAACTAACAAATCACGGAAGCTGTACTGCCCACCTACCTCCTGACCAAGAAGTGGCCTATGTTACTGAAAATAGGGGCGTGTGAAATACATGGATGATGAGCGAACAAAACCTCTGAAGTGAATTAGTGTAGTAGGATGCGGTACAGAAAAGAGTAGAGCTACGTGAGGTGTGCAAATTAACGTCAATTCTGCTGCTACTGGACAAAGACTATCGCCGATATATGCAGATAAGTATATCAAGCGGTGTCAAGGCACCAAAGACGAAAAACAATTGAAAACAAGTTTTAATTAATAATGTTGATTAAAATGGTTTTATTGTACTGCTTTTGAGTGTTACAGTTATATTTTTATTTTAGGGTCGCATTGGTGATTCAGGAGAAATTCCGGCAGATTGATTTTAGCATCCTAAGGGACCTTCACAGCAGTATTGATGGTGTAATTGAAAACATCGCATTCTTAGCTTTCGATCGGTGTCTGATCGGCTCATGTACGATGTTTCCCTTCTTACCTAGAGAGAGAGAATGCATAGGGACGCATCTTTCTATCCATTTGGATTATTTCCCCTACCGGTGTTAATATGCCGAAGATTATATTTCCTAATGATCAACACCATACAATCCCGCGCAGAATGCCTCACTCAACAGTCAGGAGAAAGCGGATGGTCTAGATTTTACAAAACCAATCTGAACCGTTACGGACTGACCATTCTAAAGTAGAGGAAAGAACAAGTATAGTAAAATCACATCGACAAGCAAACGGTGCTGATATTCAAGTGAAATATTTGTCCAGCCGTAGCATGCTGACGGCTAGCGGGAAGAAATAAACACCTATTTTTCATAGTCTTTTAACGGTGGACAGTGTCAATCGCAACATGGCCCAAATTACAGGGGGACTAAAGAAAAAAACACCCAGTAAGTGGTGGTTCACGGACACGCTACTGGTCGACACTTAAAACAGTTATCATGAACTGAGTTCTACTGCCTTGTTATGGCTAGAAAAATTGCTAAATGTAATTCAAAAAGGAAACGTTTACTGTCAAAATCCGTCCCGTGCGTCTGTGAATTATCATAGCCTACTGGCTTAAAAGAACTGCTTATTAACCGTCTAACTGGCTTTACCGGTCGATCGATCGATCGATCGGTAGCATCGGTCGGCTGTCGATCTTTCCGTCATCTGGAGTTAGATTCTGGATCAGACGGTCTAAGGTTGGATTGGTCAATACCCTTATGGTCACGAGATAAACAAAGAACTAACGAATCAAGTTGAGTTACAAACGTCCGATCATAACTTACTTGGTTTCCCGTATCTAACATCATCACGTCATCATCAGCCAAATCGTCTTGACAAAAATCCGAGCACTTCTCAGAGGCGCAAAAGTATCCCTGATCGTTTGACAAACGGAACAGTCGACCGTACTGCAGAAAGTCAGCTGACTGATCCACCTGTCGTTTGCCACCCACACACTTCCAGAACAGCTCGTTCTCGGTGCCCTCATACATCACCTCGAAACGAGTCTCGGGCTGGCGGCAGGAGAAAACAAGATTAGTACGATGATTCATGGACAAATAACAAAATAATTCAACAACCCTGGGTTCACTGTTAATGCTGGGTGAAATAAAATAGATTTTCTTCAATTACGTGCTTCAAAAATGAATTCAGTGGAAGTGGTATACTCCACAGCCACCTGGAAAAAAGGAAATCAGCCACCATGACCCCAAAACTAGGAATGTGAGTGGACCTTTTGCCTTTTTTTACTGTTTTATAATGAAATAACGGTATATCATTTCCAAGAACGGAGTTGAGGCCAATTAGGAAGCTGTCAGATGGGAAAGTTGATTTGCGATGGGATTCCAATCTGAGACATTCAGGTTGAGTCCACGACGCTGACCACTGCCGGTTTCAATACATGGAGCACGATGACAAGCGGGGGTGGACTACTGTCCAACACCACAGTAACCAAAAGCTCCGGTATCCGATCCTCTGGTCTTTGTGGTGTGACAGAAGCCCAATCTACTGGATCACCATCGGTCATGAAAACGGGCTAAGTAAAAGAAAGGACGATGTAGTTGCTCTGTACTACAATTCCAGATCCCTAGGCTATTACTGGTAGACCTGATTGCCTTCTGACCACGGGCATTTCTGAAACATGTACTCATTCAAATTTAACACGACATCTTGCTAATGTGAATTCTATCTTGACGTATTTCATGCGTGGTCAATGGACAGGCTACGAATAGGCGCATCTGCGAAGGAGTGCATGAACGTTAAAAGCAGTGTTACTACTGTGCGGAAAGAAGCTTTTATCCATGATACTGCGGCTGGTGGTAGCGGGTATCAACAGGTGAAAATAGGTCGTCAGCAAAAATAGAAAGAAGTCACGTGAAGTGACAGGCCAACAAAAGACCAAACACCGCGGATTCATAAAAAAGGTATTTCCGAATTAAAGCATCTGGTTCAAATGACTTACATCCTTAAAAATTCGTCTGCTGATCTTTTCCAACAATTCCCGATCATCTGGATGTGCGTGTTTTCCGATCCACAACCAAACCAGCGGAGGTGGTGACTGTTCAACACTATCCCTATCCGGGGCAAATATGAGCCCAGGAACTTTAACAATGTAACAAAAGTATGAATTCATGAAGTTGGACGACGGAGGTACCTAAAAGAGAATTCGGCGAGCGGTTAAAAAGAAGAAACGCATTGAGTAACGAAGTACTCAAAAAAAAACAAGTCACAAGTGGAATAGTGAAGACGAGAAAACAATAGAAATAGCGAGGTTGACGTCCATAGACATATTTTTCCAAGATTTATGGGCAACATAGCGGTCGATATTGTAGCACAATAGCAGTAAGTGAATGCAAAGAAATTCCAATAGGGAAAAGTATATCGAAGTTACTGGGTGGCTGAAAAGCACGGGGCAATAAGTGACAAAAATACACAGACGATTCGAATCTCCGGTCTTTTAGCTTTTAACCCAAAATAAATCGTTATAGAGAGTAATTCATACATATACGAGTATCTTTCAATGTTGTTCCTTGGTAGGTAGTACCGAGCGTAGAACCATCAGTTTTGGAGGTGGTCCGATTGATGGAACCGGTGCTTCAACATTAATGTAACTGATGACAGGTGTGCAAATATGTGACGCATACTCACCTTAGTTACCTCGATCATATTCAAGAAGATAGACAGCGGAACTGCAGGTTTCTGAATATTTTGAACAGAATGCACAACTAAAGTGAAGCTAACATGTACTAACATCCGAGTACCATCGATGCCGGGTCACCATTTTTTTGCACCACAAGGTTTACGATGTTGGCAGGTAGTTAAAATAGTAGATTACAGAAGGCACTCAGATAGCACGGTCAGTCGAATGGTTACTGTTCTGGATGGCGAGGAGGAGCCCAGAGCTCATAATGGCTCATATTCATCTGGCTGCTCCAATGACCCAAGACCTAGGAAACTCGAGAGCCATGGATCGAGGAGAAGATGGCGGCGTAACGCTTACTTCAACCTGAATCTGAACCAGTAAGTGTAAATGTGAGGGGTTGCTTATGAGTCTATATTAACCGGTTTTCTGGAAAAGATCCGCATCAGTGAAACACTGAAACCCACCCGGATAATACTAAAGTGAGTATGAAACATATTAAACTCGTATCGGGATATGAACTGGGGAAAATACTAAAAAGGATATCGATGTAAATTCCTCGTGATAGACAAGATCGAACAAACGCAACAAAGGCCGAACGGAAACAGTTGCTCGACAAAAAGGTTAAAATCATGGAAGAGCGAAACCCTCAGATCAAGCAGACCAATTCTAATGTTGGACATGCCAATCGACGTGTGCTTCGTGAAAACTGCATCTAGCAAAGGAAAAACAGCGAAGTCTTTAAAATATGCTACAAAGGATATGGTTTTATGACTCTGACGGGACGAAGTGGAAAGAAAACTTGTAAAGCGCAAGATTGACGATCCAAACAGAGGAACAAAAAACTACAGTTAATTTAGCTGTTTTCTAGCTGCACTAACAGCAACAGTGCGAATCACGGACTAGCAGCTTATCTGAAATAACTGGGTTACGACCCAACTGCCCTTCGTAGGGTGCGTAAAATTTAACGGCCTTCCTTCATTCACACACGAAGCTAAGTTGTGTGCGTTCAAGTAAGATGAAGACGGTACAAAAATAACACTGTTAAGAGAAAACTGGTTAGACTGGGAGAAGGGTATATTCCTACCTCAATCGATCGTGTAGATATCGCGTTACCATTGGCCCGCACATAATACATTTGAACTTTATCCTGTCTATCTGAAGCCAACCGTTCCCTATAGTGACCTGAGTGAATGATCAACTGACGCTGAAAATGTGCTAAGAAGACAAGATCTTCTTGCTGCTGTCGTACGCGCTTGAATTCAACCTTCAGTGGCCGTCCATTTTCATTTGGGTTAGTTGACAAACGTGTCTCCATATCCTTGCGAAGCGAAAAGTTAAACGTTAACCAGTTCAATTCAGATGCTTCACGACCTTGCCAAAAATAGACGACAGTTTTTGTTCGTTCTTCTTCTGATAGCTCATCCGCTTCTTCCGAACTGGCACCTCCTTCGGGATCTGGAACAGACTGTTCGTCATCAAAATCCTAGAGTAAAAGAATGGGTGATAAAGGATATCCAGTCAGTAACAGGAATCAAAGCTGAAAAAGTAGCAAATGTGGACTTTATTGGCCATACAGGCGTCAAATCATCATAAATTTTATGGATATTTTTCATCACAATTCGATCACCTGAATTACGCAAACTGAAGGAGAATTTCTATAATTCTACTGGTAATGATCGTCAACAAGGAGGCCCGAAGTTACTAATATCGAGCAAGATAGGATTCAATTGTCTGAGACAAAATCTTGTTTTAGTGGGTTTTTTCTTGACAGAGTTTTTGCCTGAAAAGTTCAGCGCAACTAGAATAAAGCATGCACACAACACGAATAAGCATAGTTGTGACGTATAATTCAGATTGTCACAAATACGGTTTCGGAAAGCGTCACCAAAGAGACCATTTGGAAATTCTGTAAGAAACCGGCAATTGGGATTCGAATTCGGCTCCCATCTGTTGAAAAAACCAATCTCTTGTCACTTGAGACATTATCATTCTCCAGCGAGTTTTCCAACACCATGTAAGTCAGAGCAACGAATAACAATTTTAAGTTCACCGTATCGATGAAGACACGGGATGTTAGGAGATGTTTTACATCGCTTGCTATGCCAGTTGACTATGAAGAAACTGAAACTGGATTGTAATTCCACTTTCAGATGGCAAACCAAGGTAAAACCAGCCAAGAAATTGTCTATATCTCGAAAAACCTGGCTAGATGAAAAGTGGGGAGATAAACGATTTCCGTCCGGTCTTATTGTTCGCGTAAACAATGCACGTTTTTGGTGGTAGGTTGTCTCCATTGCATTTTTTGACAACTCAAACGTATGAATGCAGTGGAAGGGGGCGTATCTCATAGATGATATAAGGACCGCGACATAGAAGAGGGGACCTATAGCCCTGATCCGGAAACCTGGAGTGGCATGGAACCACATAAAGTCTCAATAGATCAGGTGTTAACAAGACGGGCGACAGCGAACTACCGTCTCCGGCCATTCCACATATTCAAGACCAGGTTACAACATACCGTTACAAAAATGTCCGCAAAGCTGGGTCTACCACGTTCCGTTGGCCTAACTCACAAACATTCTGCTACTCTCTTGAGTGGAAAGCAGTAGATGAAAAAGGGAAAGTATGTCACCAGTAATTATTGCCATGATAAAACGATATTGTGATGAGTGTTTTTGTGCAAAGCTTGCTCATCATGCATACCAAAGGGTTGTTACCTGCTCAATGCGAACTTACATTTCGGCAAGAAATTGCCTATGTGACCGGGGTATCAGTGATAAGCAAAATCGTTAGCACTTGTATCCGGTTCCTCAACAAGTGATCATGTGGAATTAAATCGGCACCGAATCAGCCAGCCGGCAACTGGCATTATATTTTACACAAATCTGTGTACAAATCACGAGATATCGGAATAATGGCGAAAGACGAAATTTTTGGCGAGAAAAAGAAAAAAAAGAAACAAGGTTCGGAATTCAAAGGCTAGGTTTTTCATCCTCTGTCTGCAAGTCATTGGTTATCGGGAACCATGAATTCTCTGTAGGTTTGATAGTACGCGGTTGGCCAAACCGCAGCAGCGGTTGATTGAGAGGACCTTATCCCCAAATATTAACCAAGCGAACTAACTTTCAGGGCAGCAGAACGGCCTGGGGGTCACGTAACTCATCCACGACCGGTGACTGATTGGTCAACTCGTATACCATCCAGATGGGTCCATGTGCCCTATACGCCCCTCGTCACAGATGCCAGTGAGCATAAAGCTGTATGCTTCGTACACCGACCGTGTCGGAATTCGAATCAGAGTTCAGCTATCTCTTCTGGGCTGATTATCAAAGACCAGTCAACCCAGTGGAGGGCGCCAGGAATTTCTTCTTTCTAGTAATTTAGTGAAAAAAATCCTGTCCTGAGAAGGCGATGAGAAGGACTCACCAGAGGCTATCTGAGACGTAAGGTCATTTGGGAACATTTCGAAAGATGTTTAGGGCGAGTAGCTGACTGGGAGCCTGAGGCATTCACCCGGAACATACTGAGACATTTTGCTTATAGCTGATACAACTTATGAACGAGTGAACTCAGATAAGAATGTAGGTTCGCACATGGAAGCGTTATGTGGCCGAATTCACCAGTTTAGCGAATCCAAACAGTTATCAACTTAACTCTACCTACTCACAGTGAGTGTAAGCGTGTTACAAGATCGACCATCGACCAACGGTAAGTTGACACACATTTGTTCGACAATAAGAAGAGTCGCATTGACAAAGACAAACTAGCATGGCAAAAAATCATATCATTATAACGAAACCTAGAAAAGGTAATCGTATCACTAAAGAAAGTCAATATTTTTGATATAAAAACCGTCACTAAGCGAGAAACTTTTCTGACTTACCCAGTAGCGAGCAATCACAATGTACGAATCCTGACTGAAGAAATGGCCAAACCACTGTTGCTCCACGGGGACCCACTTGCCATCGATCATTATGAACTGTTGCAATGCAGTGTTCGGAATCAAATCCGGACCGATAGGTTCCACCAGCTCTTCGTTCCAGTCCGACATGAGTTGTATTGCCTCATCCCATTCCAGGGCCCGTTCACGTGGAGTGAGTAGAACACGCAGATCAGTGGCAGGTTTATATTTTTCAAGGATAGCGTTCATATCAACACCACGCTTGGCCACCGACTCGACTGTGCGGGTGAAATCAACAGCAATCGCTTCCTCCCAATCGTAGAACTGAGCTCGAAAAATCTGACGATCGAAGGGCAACGCATTTGCGAGAAAAGTGGCTGAATTTCGATACTTCAGAGCACTTATGGTTTTTATCAAGGTACAGTATAAACGGTTCGCAGACGCAACTGTTATGTCAAACTCAAACACCAGAGGCATCGAAATGAAGTCTGCCTGAAGTGAAAGGCAGGGCTTAACCATACCCGATACTTGATCGACGCATCATAACAAAACCGTGAAGACAAATAAGAGTTCGTTGAAGCAATCAGAGAAATTAAAATATCAAACCGTGCTGAGTACGTGCAGATGTTCTCAAATTAATTAGGCAATTATTTGAAGATCGGGGCTTTTATTTTTGTCGAGGGGAAATTTGCATGCTTCCTAAGGGCTGCAGCTATACGTGGATATCAACAAAAAGACTGTCTGACCGAGAATTGCTGTTTCACTTGAATGAGTTAGACAGACCGTTGCCCGTTGTTTGTTTCACAAAAACACGATAAAACGGTCATCCGTTGTTGGGTGCTGAGAAGAGTATGCAACCGTTAACCTCGTAGTCTACTGGTTGCCACGTGCTCTTCATTTTGCGACGAGGATATGTTCTTCATCATCCAGTCTTGTGCCTACTGTATAAATGCATTTTTCCATACCTTAACAGAAAAACTCCTCGGTAAACAATGACGACTGATTCCTGGGCTACGGCGAAAGGCTCTCCACAAAATGACACCTTCATTTATTTATCGAAATTCGTAAATGGAGAGAGCAACATGTGTTTAGGGGGCGAGTGATGGAGAGCCATCAGCCGAACCGTTAATTTGGCGAGATAGACGAATACGCGTAGGGAAACACTAATAAAACCAGTGAGTCCAGTGAATCAAACAACGCAGGACAACGGAAGTTAATTGCGCATCTAAGAAACCATCCGATTGGGAAGCGGAGGTGAGCAGGATTTTCAAGAAAGCGTTGTCAATGGTTCAGACTGATGGTGGTCAGGAGATGAGGATCGCAACACATCAACCTCATGTTCGCTTGTTTCAAGCCGTCCACAGACGGTGAGTGAGCTTTCTCAACTGCCAGACGTTCTGATAAAGATGCATCTTGTCGTTTCATTAATAATGCAAGAAAAGGCTAGAGAAGACTCGAGAGGTTTGGTGAACACAAATAACGAGGCAAATTTTTGGGATAGCTATGAACTCATCACTCCATTTTCTTCTGGGAATTTCCCGCTTATGTTGCATTACCATCGTCATCATATAGCGCAAAACGACAGGACCAGCCCCAATGATCACTGTTTTTCTCACCATCTTACAAACTATAGTATTGAGATTGAATAAACCACGTCGATAGGAAGCAGATTTATATGACTGGGCAAATAAGAGAATGTCTTAGTAGATAATACATGGAATACACCGCTTACATGTAAAAACACTTTGTTCTCAAACATCATGATTCGATAGAAAGTGACAACATTATTGCCATGGTTCACGCTTCGCAGGCATATTCTTCAGTGTATCAGTCTAACCCATTGACGTAGCTTTTGGAGCCCAACAACGAAAATAGAGAAATCTACTTTCTTATTCCACCCTGGAAAAGCATCTGTTCACCTTGATGTGGAACGTTTTGCTCCGAGGTAGAGACTGAATACAGGGCACGGTTGACGAGTGTTCATCATAGGCAACACGTGACCCGACAGACAAAATCTACCAAGATTGATAGGCTGTAACTAAATATTCTCTGAGTCAGTACCCACGTTGTTATTGCATCCAATCTCCATGACACCACACAGGCATAGATGGTCGGAAACCTCCAAGCGAAGGCCGTCTTCCCTAAGCAAACTCACTACTACTGAAACGATACAAGATAAATGACAGCACCAAGGCACAGAACATAAGACCTTTAAACTTCAGTGAAATATCAGCTCGGCGCCACAAGTGCTTAAATCCAGCGTACGTCGCTCGAGCCCTGAATACATACAAGCTCACCTCTACCATCGTCAAGGAGTTGCCGAGGTAAGCGAAGCTATCAGTGACTGTAATTTTTTGCCCATGGAGCATCAGTCTCAGAACCACTAACTACCTCTCTGGTAGCAGCATTGTACACCTTGAAGGTAGAGAGCAAATGCCGAATGAAGCGAGTGTCCGAAAATAGTTTGTTACCATAGGATATACAGACTGAATCTGCTTGACATTCGTTCCAGGCTGTCTTTTACCTCTAAACTGTTGGTTTATTGTGGCAATAGTAGAGTTAACATTTTTGAGAGATAAACTCTGAAACAGAAATCAGAATTTCAACTTTACTGGTCCATATTTGAAACCCTTATAAGTCACGAGTGTTCTTCCACGTCACCCAACACCATTTTCCGCGTAACCGTTCTTACCGAGAACCGAGTTCACTATGTCTGTGATAAATTTCGTTCCCATTCTTTCTTGATCCTCAGGTTCGCTTATGGATTCGATGAGGGATCGAATTAATCACTCCTGTGAATTTAAGTGACAGTTTTAACTCATGGTCATTAGACTAGTAACACAAGAAACTTGGTGAACTGACAAGATATTTACGTCTTGCATGAGGAGGGCACTTTTCTTAGCTTTACAGACGCAACGTTTTTCCATTGGTGGTTCTCCGGTAGTATCACTGCAGATCTCCGTTTAAGCATTATCATTCCTAAGTGTCTCAGTGCTAGTTCTCGGGTAGTTTCCTACGTTACCGTACCACTATAGCACTTAGCATTGGATGCATGTGGATGAACGTTCTTCAAGATTTTTAAGGATGTAATGTGGAATGAGATTCAGATCATCTGTCTTGGATTTCAGCAATGGTTAGGCATAAATCATGCAAATTTAGTTCTCTCCCAATTCTAGTTTCTTCCCTTTAGGTTGGTACATATGTATATGTTTATGACTGCATAAAATTTGTTGAGGCACATGAGTGGCTTGGCGCTTAACGTAGCCATTCAACTACAATAGGCCTACCAATAGTGAATATTGTAAAGCAAAATTGACCAGGGTCCAATCGTTGATCTCCGTGAGCTGCCCTACGATACAATAGCGACTCTGTCAGCGAACGCACATATGCACACACAGTCATATAACTCATCACAAACAAACTAGGTGAGCTTACTGGTGTGTGTGAGCACACAAGAGCCGAGTTCAGGTGGTGGCGGTCCACCCTAAGCACGGCCGTCGTTTATGTACGTGTGCTTGGTTTGGTTGTATTGTTGCGCTTTCAACTAGTTGTATTAATACAACCGTTGTGTCGCCATGCGATTTTCCAACTGTACTCAATGCTTCATATGGAATACCTAATTGTTGAGTGTGAGTGGTTGCCCTAGATTAATGTTCAAACCAAAGAATTTTGCCAGAGATCTATTGCGAATTCTATCAACCTTTAACCACCGACAACGCTGTCTGCAGAAAAAAATAGATTTTGACTATTTTACTTGTGCTCCATAGCAATCGTCGCATTGCACACGCTAGTTCCTCGTCCAATCATTCTTATATACCTCTTTGCAGAATGTCACCAAATATTTTCGACCTTAGAAAGCGCCTGGCAGATCTTTTCCCACTAAAAAACCACGTTTGTGGACCAGCAATAGTTTCCTAGTGGTCGACCAAATTGGTAACACGGAAAATGGGGCTTGGGTATTAACTCAAACAAATACTACGTTCAAATGCACTTGAATTCAAAATACATACTTGGTTCTCTGCGCCCTGACTGCAAATTTGAGGTGCTGGTCGGACAAACGTGTGACGCGTTGTAGATGACAAATCTGAGGAGGTAGAGAGCATCGCAGCTAACTGTGATTCGGCACCACCGAAACAACCTCGAGGCATTAGATCTGTCAGTTCTTGAGACAATTTACAACCGGCGAAACGGAGGAAGCGAGTTGATTTTTCGCCCATCCATACAAACAACTCGCCTCCACTGTCCAAAAGGTAGACATGCTTTGGATCCAAAGCGCGCTTAGACAACTGACCAAGCGGAAGTTCTACCTGAAAATGGAGAATGAAGATCTATCGAACGAGCATTCGAGGAATATGTAGTAGTGGAAAAACATTTCCAGCCAACAGCTGCCCCGCTGCTGTTCTTACAATATTCGCGAGGTTCATTTTAAAATCTGTAAAAACCAGAGGCATTTTCAGTTTAGAAATGCATGAGAACTTCGGAAAAGAATAAGAGAAATTCTCCCGACAACAGTGCACATACAGAGCAGGAGTAAAATTGGAGGGGGATTTGGTTATGTTTGGAACATAACACTCCAGCTATCAGAGTACTATTTTGTCATGACGATTCGCCACGGTTGGTCAAAAGCGCATTACGTAATTGGATGCCCATAGTCGCGCAAACAGTGTTCCCATAACACAGCAACAACTCCAGTCGTAGTCATCGAAATAATTTCTTTGGCTATTTTCCTATGGAAGCAGGTATACACCACAGAGTACATGTGTATGGTTGCCTTTCACGAAATTCACCGTTCTAAAACGTTTGATTTGGAATATGATCGCAAGTTGATTAGAAATTTCTAGGCGATCGCTGGTCTGGTAATCATAACGAAAAGTCTACGGTTAATTTCCTAAAATCAGGATCGACAGTAACTTGAACTAGGAAAATATCGGCCCCGCTAGTTAATAGCACACGGAGAGTGTCATGGTGTTAACGTACATTGATTCCTTTATTGTGACTTTAACTATTTTTGTCCGCGTTTCAGCTGGAATACGGTAGCTACTAAAAGAACGAAGCGTTAGTCCCACCCTCAAATTCCTGTTCACAGTCTCCGAGCATTTGGCACATTATAACTTATTCGTTTACTAACCGTACCCGTACTTTACGGAGAACCGAATATCTGATCTTAAAAAAACAGCTATTTAATAAAAATTGGTTGGTGTCGGCTTCATTTTTACAACCAGTAACTTTACACCAATATACTTTTGTTTTTGCTGTTACCCCAAAGTACAGAATAAGTTATGGGAAAACCAAAAATCGTAACTCATCCGGGTTATAGGAATGTAAAAAATCTCACAGCAACCACGGCACAGACGGTGGCATTTAACCATATCGCCTAATGTCTCGAACCATCAATCCATTCAGGACAGTTCACTGATTAGGGTTTTTATACTTTTCCGCCACGTTATGGACTAATTACTTTGCCTCATTTTCCAACCACTGTCTTCAATTGTTTCCTTTTTAGTATTATCACTTTTCTTTGTCTATATTTAAGCTGGAAAAATGTAATTATTAAACGGGCTATTCATTTAGTCTCGATTTTCTGTTCCCAATGTACAACTGTTTACCGAATCACAGTGTGGATGAAAACACTGAAATACAGCGGATGGATAAAATCCCAGTGCAGTGAACAATCTATATTACGAGCTTGTCTTTTAACCGCCTGCGATGCTCGATTACGGCGCAGAGAAGACTCTTAGGGAAATTAAACGATCTCCAAAGGCATATAATTGAGAGAAACACCATGTCAGTATACCAATTCTGTACTGTTGTCACGTCCAGTTGGTGTATTATCACAGGTATGGTCGATTTCCCCAAAATATGGAGGCACCTAAGATGGCACACTATTATCTTGTCCAAGACATCTATTTGCAATGCTTAAAAGATGGAAAGTATTTCTGTTGCAAATAAATTGATTTAAGCTAAAACAGTGAGATTGGTCGTCGGGAAATGTTTGTAACAAACCGACATTCCTTTTAACGTGAGTATCTTTAACCAAGGTGGGTAATTCTCGCTATCATTAGGTAATGTTTCGTGTTCTCTGGGTCTCCGGAATTACTGACCGCTGAAACCGTACTGTCCTAGTATGCTAGAAAAACCACAAGTTTCCGGATTTCCAAATGTTTAGAGGGTCTACTTCGTTGTCACGCCCGTAAACTTGGGTCGAGGATGTGCGAGTACTTGAATAACAACCGGCCTGATTCCCTGGCATTTTATTTCGGTCGGTCCGAATTGATGTCGAACAATACGTATCCACAAGCGGGATCGAGGTAAAGACAATGAGAATAATATCGTGGAAAATAATCATTTGAAAAAAAAAACGGTTAACAGAAACGGGACCGCTGACACGATCCGCTTTTCGTTCTATCTCCTCTAGAATCAATATCTATAGGAAATCTACTGTCCCATATTTAGCACGAATTTTGACAAGCCGTGACCAGGTTTCAGCCGAATTCCTGAGCAACCTGTCCTAATGCGTTATGATTACTCCTGGCAAAGTTTTCATATTATTCACGAGGCGATGAGTGTATTGTTTATTTTACTAATTCATTTCTTTTTTCTCTTATTTATTTTCTCCCTTCACATTTTTTGACTGATTACGACATTGTTTGTTGCATGCACAAGTCTATAAAATACAATACAATACGAAACAAAGAATTGACTGGAAAGAGCAAAAATGGACTGTTTTGGTTTGAACAACGACTCTCAATTATAATTCCATAATCATTATGGTTTTGGCATATGTGACATTCTGTTGGAAGTATTTCCAATAGGACTAAGTCTTCGTAGTCCTCTACAAAGACAGTACGAAAAACTGTTTGCACAAACTTGCACGCTGACTGCCGCAGCATCAAACGCTGTAGAGTAGTTCAAGGCAAAACTTGCAAACAGCGCATATAACAGCTGATGAGTTAAACAATACTACAGCAAATATAAGAGTGCAACAAACCGAGGAGCGTTGAGGAGGATTGAAAAGGACAAAAGCATTGAAATCATAGCCGAAAAGGGAACCTTAACCCCAGTACATGAGCCCCAAGATTATTTCAGCGCGATGGCAAAAATCCAACGAGCTGACAAAGTTCCCGAGGGGGCAGAAGAAGATAATAACAATGAAACTGATTGAAAAGCATCTGAGCTAATTCCTAAAAATACTATAAACTAACAACAACAACAACAACAACAACAACAAAGCTTGCAGTTACCGCCAACAGAAAACAATATACAATGCCTGTGTCGTAATTACACGAACTAGTTATTTTTCCTAAACCGATTTGTTGTGTGAGCCATTTTTCTTTCCAAGCAGCCGAATAATGATTAAAAGAAATATTCGAACCGATTTTTGGCCATATTCCTCAACTCACTCTGAAAGATTCATTCTAATAACGATGACGTTGCAAAACCCATGAACAGCTTAAAAGAAGTGCCTTTTCAATATACATGGAGCGTTCCGCTTAGATCCAATCAGGAGATCAAGAGATCAATAGAACGAACAACTGACGGGGTTGAGATAGGTTCAACCCTAGGTCCATTGCTTACTGATATCTTCATTGACAAAACCGGAGAGGACTTTCCTCCCGGCATCATAAAGGGCTCACGTATATATCGCAGATACGTCGGTGATATTTTTGATCTAAGAAAGGCGGCCACGCGATTAGGCACCTAATGGACACATTATTAGTAGCTTTAAATACGGTCCACTGTTCGGTTGATTCCATATGAGATGGAAGAAAACTAGTTTCATCTTTTAAAAGCTATTTGAACAATTTTAAGAGTGGAACAGTAACTGATAGGATGAGTTCTGTATGCCCGAAATCGGTCTTTTGGGATATCAGACTAATGGGCATTCAGTGATCCCCTCATGAAGGCTGCTTCAGTTTCGACTGGTTTGAAGTGCTTGTACTGGCCTTCTGAAATGTGATCATGTGACAACAAAACCAGTAACTTACACATGATTGGGCATTCTGCAAAAGGTGAAACATCCTACATAAGAAGATCACAGAAAATTCATTAACTTGGTATCGCGAAAAGACCGCTTCTTCGCAAGCAGGATACATTGTAACACGTTGGTTGGTGGATATTCTAAATCCACTCAACAAATTCCTGAGCATTCATTGTGCAAGGAACTCTTTGGAATTTCATGATACTCTATTTCACTAGCATCTCACAGTGTTTTCTATAGATTTGTAATTTTGCGAGTAAGCCTCTTCATGAAGCAGCTGAACATCTATCTGGTCAAATATTTCACTTCATGTACCCACTAGCTACTTACAAGAACTTATGCCACTATGCATCCCCCATGACCGATTAGATTTTGAAGGCACCGTACACAAGCAAATGGACAGTGTGGTACTGGACAGTCCAACATTAGAGGATGTACTTGTACCAACGATAGAAACGAAATTGAATGACAGCATTTTCAAAATGGTTTTATACAAACGATACTCCTACTTTTATCGACCCTACACGTTTTGCCAATATTCTGAATTTCTTTAATTCCAGTTGCACATGAAGAGCAGACCGATGATGGTTCTCATTTTTTGACTTCAAGCTCATGAGACGACTGAATGGGACCTTACAACATCCCATTTACAGAAAAGCCTTATGCAAGTCTTATACCTATTGCACACAAGCGCAATTTAGTAGGGACTCTTCAGCACTGTGCCAGGGGTATCTACTCACCCGACGCACTGTAAGAAGAAGAAACGTTTCTTGGCACAACTCTCATTTGAAGTCGCTATCCAGCAAAAACCCACTGACGTCCACGCTCCACAAAGACCAAACTATAAGACAACGAAGAAAGTCGCATGCATCAGACTGGCCTTCAAGGAGGCCAATTCTTAAAGATGAGCGCTACAAACCCAGTTCGGCTATAAACCGCACATTCCTAGTCGCAGACTCTGAGGACTTTCGGACCCAAAATGAATCACATCAGCTCATTTGGAGTTGTGATGAGGATTACATCGGCAGAACGGACTCAAGACTTTCAAGACGGATGCCAAAACATAATTCCGCAGTCACTGTCCAAATCCATGTCGCTAAACACTGTAGATAGTTACCTTGATGGTGGGACTAAGAAACATTTGCTTACAACCAAACACGCAGTTGGACTTCAGTACAGAATATGAACTCGTTGCACACTGATGACCCGAATACGATAGCTTCCGGCAAAGCTATGCAAATCAGACCATGTAATCCAGTTCTTCGTACGCAGAAGCTATTAATACAGACTTTGTGTTTGTCATGGCGATTACACCAATTGTTTGCTGTACAGAATCTAGCCTCTGTACCAGCTGGCTACAGTCGATCACTGACTATTGCATGCTTCTCAGATTGTTCTAAGTAAGCGTTTGAGAAGGGGAACACGAAATGTCAACACTTGGTGGCATTGTTTCTCTTTCTTTCTGTACTGTTCAATTTGACAAGCGGCACTCAGTGATTCAAATAAACGTATAGTTGTTTTGCTTTGATTTCCCATTGGAGCTATAGCTGCAATGAAAGGAATGCTATGGATGGAGAAAATAAGAAAAGGCTCTTACAAATTCCTCCTGTTTCATAAAATCCATGGTATCTCTGTGGGTATCCTAGTATTGGGTTGTTTAATGACCCCGAATTTTCGACCAAAATGCAAAGCATCAGAAAGACACGTACTAACACATGGAAAGCTGTAACCGGGATTTCAGTCCCTACGCCATTTAGGATCGTGGACTCAGTACCCCCGGAGGTTCGTGCACAACCGGTGACCGGAAAACCCGATTTGTGTGTTTCTGTTCAGGTACTAATTCCCGAAGGGAATGAGAGGGTTATGACCATTTTGCTTGCCGGGCGAAAAACCCGCCAGGACCTGAATAACATCAATTTATCGCGACCGATTAATCAGTGAGTATAACCGCATTTTGTTCATAGCCACAGCTCCAGTCGTTCGGCGAGACCCCTTGAGGGAGTCCTCTTTCACAATGAGCAGTGTGACGATAAAATTTGCAACAACCGCACTAGGATTGATTTGCATTTCCCGGTACCCCAGCCACGATGGTTTAGGCACCTTGCCCTTTTGTGAAAAGTCGTTGTCCAGTCTACAAAGCGTGCCGACTATAAGTAATAAGGAAAATATCCAATTATAGATGAGATCGAGATACCCAGTTTGCCCCTGGAGTTAGGAGAGGTTAGCAACCGGCAAGTGAAGTTTGTATGTCGTACAGGCGATTACCTTATCAAGACTTTCATTATCGGAATTAAAACATTGACTCTTGTTCGATCGGTAATTACTCAATTCCGTCCGTTGACATCGCACCAACATGTCCCCGTTCTAACTGCTACCTTATAGCACCAACTGCTTAAACAGAATAACGAAAGACCGACTGCGAAATAATAAACTAAACAATTAGAAAAGAAATTTCAGATGCAAGAATGCCACCGACTGCGACATTGAGACGTCACCCACGGTCTCTAGACATCGTCTGAGGGATCTCGTTGGCCATAACCCGACAGTTTAACTGCACCTAAATGAGCCAGTCCGGTAATAATAGTTTTCATACTTTTTGCGATTTTATTGACTGGCCACCTCGACCCACCGCCTCTACCTCGAACAACAGCGTACAGCGAGGCGGCCGTTCTATGGGCATGTGTAAAACATGTCCCGATCACCTAAATCTGTTCACATTTAGAATCTGCTCGAAATACAGAACCCTACGACCCGATATGCTAGTCCCAACCTCTGATTTAATCACAAAAACTCCCAACCATGTTCTGTCAATGCTACGAAGACAACAGTGTTCAAGCATCAGAATTTTTCGCATACCTTCTTGCACGAACCATGTTTCGGAGCCGCACAGTAGAATCGACCTCACTGCTCCTGTGTATATTCAACGCGTAATCCGTGACCGGATGTCACACCGATCCCATAGATGCCTCAAGTTGGTCAATGCCAGTCGAGTCCTATGTGTACGCAAAGACATTTTTCTGATATACAAATAACCAAGTAACCAAATCTATCTACCTCACCCAATTGTTCTCCTGAGGGAACAAGGTTCGGCTTCGAGCCGATCCAGTTCTCCAACTGCATTTTGCACCTCGAACGTGCAAAACCCGTCGCGAACATAACTAAACTATTGCACGAACGATAGAGAAAAGGCTGCAACTTACTTGGGCCTACAATCAGTAGCAGGGGGTCAATCATATTTTATAAATCAAACAGTCTCCTGTCAACATCAATACCATTATTCGCAAATGGGAATAGGGCGGTTCCCATTAACAACTGAGTGTCAAAGTTGAGAAGATGAAAGCGAATGAACCTGATGAATACCAATTTTCTTGGTGAACTCGAATGAAAGGTTGCCATAAGCACAAACTCGGCGGAGGTTGTTTAAACATAGACTCGAAATGTGAAATGAATGTCCGTGGCACATGCCTCAATAAGCAGCAAAACTAAATTGAGCAATCGACTGAATCGAGCGCCAACTTCAAACTAAGGAACACAGAAATCGTGCATCTACGAAACTCATGCCTATTTAAGGAGTTGTAGCAGAATGAAGATTCGGTCGATACAACCCCAACTGGGACGGAAACGGTATCGTTCTCAACCTCACACTTTTTGTGCGTACTTGCTAGCCGGTGGAGGATGATGCCCACGGGTGATTTGGACGCAATGCTTACTAAACTAATTCCTCTGTGATGTTCACACAAGGACCTATTATCTTTCTCGTAAAATCACCAACCCATATGACATTGAGAATGTGTTGATCCAAGAAGTTTCGCTGGCTCAGTGCTTCGCTAACGTGCTTGAAGAAGCATGGAAACAGAACATCCTGGTACATATGCCTTATGCGCATTCAGAAAACCTATCTCCCTGATCGGTATCATTTTTGTTGCAGGACGGGTATCTATACGCACTGTTTCCCTTGAAGCCACAGGCAGAGGGTTTACAGTGGTCCAATCAAACGATACCCTGATGTGTTTTGCCCATCATTACAGCGGGCATTTCTGATAGTGAGTGAGCCACCAGAACGCCTAGTTACCTCGATTAAGCTAGGCTTCCTGGTACCAGCTTTCCTAATCAGTCAGTAAAAGTTGTGACTATCGCCGAAAGCAGCAACTTTTAACGTTTCCGTTTATTTACATATCCACCACTGTTCTTGGTCATTTCTCGAGCTCTTGGTCAGTTGACCCCTCAGGGAATTGCTTGTCTCATTGTATGTTGCATCCGGGGGGATGGATCTGCGAGCATCAAAAAAATTGAGATCGAAGATATTCATCGTAGATGTAATTCTCCGCCCACTTTGCTGCAGGATGTTTAGTGGTCTTCGGCGACATATAACTCTGAACAAACCATTTCGCCCATCTTATACTCTGAAGACAAATTACACTTGCTAGACGACTTTATTTAACCGAGAAGATTGTACTTAAGCTCAATATGGGAGAAACCAGCAGTGTACCGTCGTATCCGCACTGATTTCCTATTCCCACCTCTTGCGTTACCAGCGTTTATAAGATGAAACTGGTTTTCTTTCATCTCAGATTTGGAAATAACCAAACAGTGGACTGTATTTAGAGCCTAATCACGTGGCCGCATTTCTTAGATCAAAAATATCACCGACGTATCTGCGATATATACGTGAGCCCTTTATGATGCCGGGAGGAAAGTCCTCTCCGGTTTTGTCAATGAAGATATCAGTAAGCAATGGACCTAGGGTTGAACCTATCTCAACCCCGTCAGTTGTTCGTTCTATTGATCTCTTGATCTCCTGATTGGATCTAAGCGGAACACTCCATGTATATTGAAAGGGCACTTCTTTTAAGCTGTTCATGGGTTTTGCAACGTCATCGTTATTAGAATGAATCTTTCAGAGTGAGTTGAGGAATATGGCCAAAAATCGGTTCGAATATTTCTTTTAATCATTATTCGGCTGCTTGGAAAGAAAAATGGCTCACATAAAGGATCTGATTAAGAGGTTTGGAACAAGGTCGACTAAGAGAATGGCTAAGGCGTTTGACTCACAACGGACCGTGCCTAGTTCGCCCCTGCCTCAAGTTTCGGCGTGATGGACACGCACTGATGGCGATTCCTAGCAAGGATGAAACAACTGTACAAGGCTTCCAGGATGTTGAATGACAAGTTGGATGTTCACATTGCATGGTGAACCGTTATGAGTTGTTGTTTCAACGAATCTTCATATTTCTGCCGGGACGCTCGAAGCAAAAAAGTACTTTAAATTGCTTTGTTTCCATGATTAAGCTTTGATCACAATACTGCACTGATAGGGAAAGATTAAGAAGATCGTGACATTTTGTGAGTGATTTGCTGGATCGCTCAAAGCGCACCAAAAATGCGAGAACACATTAATTTTTGCAGACTAAGATATGGTCCATTTTCATAATGGATTTATTCTCAATAATCAGATTTACTGAGCACGAAATCCACCATCAGCCGCAAGAGATAGTCATCAGTTTCAGCTGCAAAGTAGTCCTCAGATGTAGCGTGCATGATACGGCACTTAATGAACGTTATCTTATTGCAATTCGGTTGTTGATGTCTGACTGAACCTTTGTTAGTTCGCATACGACGACTGAGCTAAAGCCTTCAATACGATGTCTATTTGATTAATAGCCCAACGGAGTTAGGATACGTACGTACCTGTGTGAAGGGTGAGGAATTTATGATCTTTGCTTCCCCACACTATGTATACAAGAGTAGCGAAGACTCCCACATCCATCCATCCAGCGCCTGTTGTCTCAATCGAATGATCAGACGCATGAGTAACTCTGGGTTAAGAGTTCTGGCACGTAAAATCCTCAAGTCTGAAACCAAAATTCGATAAGATTGAAATCCGCATAAAAGTACACAGAACGTACGTAGACGACGCAATACCGGACTAGTCAGATTGACAAAAGGCGCTGGAAGGCTTTTCTGTTAAATAATTTTGTGCGACTGAGGATGAAACGGCATCTTGATGGTCGCCTCAAAAATGACACTGTCTATTAGCTTAGACGAGCTCATAAATCGTCTGGTAAAAATGTTAATTAATCAGAGAACTTGGCACTATGAGAAACAAGAATACTAAGAATGTCCTTACTGCAACGGAACTGCACCGAAGAAAACATTTGTTGTAAAAGATAGTGGATGGGGAAGCAAGAACAATTTACAAAAAAACGTACTTGAGGTAATTCCAAATATCCTTTCCCCATACGAACATCGTATAAGATAGGTTGCGGCAAGCGCCAACTGACTGGGATAAAATCGCGCGGGACATTTTGAGGAGGAGTAACTTGCGGAGGAGGCGGATGCGAGCTATCAACTTGAGAACTGACTGTGGCTGATGACTGGCCGGCGGCATTACCAGATCCATTTTCTGATTCCGACACATTAACCAGATTTGGAAGTGGTCTTGGAGTCCAGGCACCCGTAATTACCGCCCAAAAGGTATTAGATTCACGGCCTTGGGGTTCAAGGTGAATGGAAGCTTCACCACGGCGTTCGCGTACGGATATTTTTTCAGCCAGCAAACGGCCCTTTGTTCGTACCATCAAACGGGACTCAGAACCAAGCCATAAAAACAGTTCTGAATGCCCGTCGATTAAGTAGCAGAATTTTGGGTCCAGACTCAATGGAGTTAGGGGCATGGAGACGATCAGAAGACGCTTCTCTAAGCCGAAAAGTCTGGAGCAACGAAATGAAATTCCCATGATTAAGCAGAAGGAAATAAATAACCGTCCGAGTAAGTCTGCGTTTAGGTTGAGACTAAAATAAAACTGAACTAACCTGTTATAAATACAGCCTGTCATTAAACGGTTTGAACACTTCAGACTACTTCATATCGTAGCTGAAGTACAACTATTAAAGCTGAAAAGGCTTTCAAGTGCACATAAGCTGTTATACGAATAACAGTGAAAGTCTTGTGGGGATGGTCGTCGATGGCGATTCTCCACAACTGACCAAGTGACAGTCGTTTTTCATGGCAAAAGCTGAAGCTGGATGAGAATGGAGTAGGCCTGAAGTCAATTTTCCAAATGTAGACAAAGGATTGTCATATCAGAGCAAAAGACTGAGAGCGGGGTGCGCAAGCCAACCGGACCTTGTGTAGATTTGTAATGAGCATTTCGGAAATCGTTGATTAGTAAAATAAAGCCACTAAAATTCGAGCTGAGTGCATTCAACGAGCCGGTGGCATATTAACAGCAGCATTTCGTACTTATCTGCTGTCGAAGTCACGAAGGCCTACTGGGTTGACATGCATACCTCCTGTCCTCCATCAATGAGGCTTATATTGTGCATCGAGCACACTAGACTGTAATTCGGCCGATGGTGGCAATTTTCATACAAAGAAAAACGAACAAGAAACAAACAGCTCAGGAGTCTCAATGTGCAAACTCCCTTATTCCAACAGTGGCATCTGCTGGTAACGTTTCTCACAGAAGACCCACGTATTCTTTATGCCGATAGACGTTCCAGACTAAGAACAGCCAAAAATCTCCTCTGCTAGGAGAAGCAACATTTTACAGATAAATGTTTTCCATTTTGTCAGGATTGGTCTGTTTAACCTCGATAAGGATCGAAAACATTCTCCAAATAGAGCTGTGTTCGCTGGAAAATGAGCAGATCATGGTATAAAAGACAGAATGGAAAACAAGATCAACCGATCAGTCCGTTGTCGCGTATTGAAAGTTGGTTGAGTCGGACTACGATAATCAATCCATTTATATAGATTTCTCACCTCATCGACTGGTTTTGTGTTAGCATAGCAACTAGGCACAAACTCGGTCAACTTATTGACCTCCCTTACTCACAAATACGAGCACAGTGACGACTCGTTTCTCTGTCTGGTTTTCGCCGGCCCGTTCGTTGCTCGTCCGCTCTGGTAAAATGCTGTCTTTCCAGCCCATCGTGTGCATTGTAAGGGGCGAGTATGGCAAGTCGATCTTGTTTAAGTTGGGCATCGGATAGTGTGCTTCGGTTTTTTAATTTATCAAGTGAATATGCATCAACGCAATGAAGGCATGCCTTTAGTTGGTCTGGTGGGCCAAAACAAGAGCCTTAAAAGGCATGCCAAACGAAAGCTGAACAGCGTATAACAATAAAAACACGGGAGTTCGTGGTACGCAGAACCCACGTTTGAGAAACTTATAATTGAAACCATCAATAACTGTCTTCTCATGGTTTTGTTTATTTGCTTTATGTAACCATTCAATGTCCCCGCTTAGTTCCTTGAAACGCGCGTTATTGTCCGCTTGAAGGCGTTATCGTACAAAGGGATACACATTCACGACCGGCACTTACGCAGTTATGGCGGCACACAGTTTAAACCAAACGGCTAACACTGTAATTCAAAGCTGAAATGAAGTGCATAAGTGAAAAATAAACCAACACAGTTAGGGGCAACCCTGAATACTGCAGCTTATGGAGAGCTACAAAACACATACGAGAGTAGATCAAACTATAAACTATATTGATAAGATGAACGCCAATTTCACCTTGATATCTCACTGCCCTTCGTGACTTGACTTCGCCATCAATCCTTGGACAAGAAAGGTGTGTCAACAGCTGCAGGACTATAGCCTGTAGAACTTAACGAATGTGAGGATATTCTTTCAGTTCCTCTGAATGACATTTTTAACATCTGACTGGAAGGCGAGAATACTCCCGACACAGAAAATGGCCAAGACAACTCCGACCCTCAAAAGCAAACCAGGGAAGTATTGTCTCATTGTCAGCCCACAAGACTTCTACCAACATATGGCACCATCGGCACTTTAAAAGACGATATACGTCAGCCCGCCAAGCGATCGATATTTGTTTGCCAGATTTGACACATTACTTCACCTAATTCATTCAACAGCTTCGGTCACAGAGAGAATGTGGGAAACTGTCAGAATAGGATTATTTGGCCCCATAAAAGTTTGTTGCCGCCTGCACCGATTACTACTATTCAATTAATTCTGCACACGTGATGTTAACCCGAACATCCGCAGACTAATCCGCGACTAATTCACAGGTCGATACCACTACAATTGTTTTAACATAAAAAATCCCGGCCAACTCTGGTGTCCCACAAGATGCAATATATGTTGTCTAGTCTACTGATTGTAAGTTAAACACGTTCCAGTTCCTTCTACATTTATTGGATGCAGGTATGTTGATAATAGTTTTGAGACGTAGATTGTACACTCCTGAGAATATCGAAATCCAATAGAAGCTGAGTGACTTAATTTGGCCCTTATCCCGCACCCCTCTCCTGAATGTAGCTGAATGCCAGAATATTGTGTTTTTCCTATTCGGTGATGAATCATACAGTCTTTTTCTTCCCGTAGATAACAAATAAATACATCAACAACGACCACATATCTTGGTGTCACATTATCAAGCAACTTATGATGATCCAAGCACGTTCAAAAGGAATTTCGTGAAATTTTGAATCCAGCTGTTTTTTATTACATACTCGATGCATGAGTGTAATAAACGAGGCATGCTCCATAGCCAGTAGGATTCACTTCATGCGTGTGTTTGTGGGGGGGGGGAAGGAGCCGGTAACCATGATCGTAAAACTTGAGGTGGCTTGAAACCATATAAGGTTTCAATAGGTTTTCCCTCCAATCAGGATTGCCTTGAGTCTTTCTACTTGTACATGGTAAATTCGTGATATCATGTTTTCATCTCAAGGATTGTGCTGCATCCCAATTATTTTTTTTCCTGGCTTACTGAATTGTATTTGATCTTTCAGAAGATCAGCAAAACATCATAAAATGCAATGGTATATCCAGAGATGTACTTGTAAACAGCATCGTGAAAAGACGTAATTGCAAGCGAAAATTTAATCTTCCAATTACCGTCAGATTCTAATTACCCTTGCAAAAAGCTGCATCAACAACCACACGTTCGGAATTCGAAACCATATTCGCTCGTGTCTCTCTACCTACCCTAACTCCATTTTATAAGATCTTGCCGCACTGCTTGTTGATTGTGCGACAGCATTTAACGAACTACGGAAATACTTACTGGGTCAAACGTGAGTGTCCAACGTTTAAGCTTCAAATCGCAGTTATTACGATTTTACATCGACAAATATGGTGCAAAAAAGATTAAAAATCCGCCCACCCGGACGCACAAACTTAAAACTTGCCAGATGTGATAACAACCTGAATCAACTTAATAGGTGCATTTTTGAACGGTGTTCAAGAAGAATCCAAATAGGCCAACTATATAGCGAGAAATGAACAAATCCCTGTTGTATGGTTTGGAAACAGGGCATGATAAACTCCGGCAGACAACCTGCAGGTATTCTGCTGGCCCGAGTTGTAACTGCAAACTATCAAAACGATAGAAACTGGATAAGTTTTTCCCTAGACAATCCGGCTGGAAACGTAATCCACACCAAGCGGCGTTTGTCACGCAGATATCCGGAATGATCGACAGATAAGGCAAAAATATGAAATTTAACTTGCGCAATGAGTCTATTACTGAGATTACTGATAGTAGTGATCATCACATCGATGAATAGTCAAGTCGTGTCAGTGAGCCAAATTTAGTTCGACACTGTACGAGGTTGGCACATCCATTAAAAACGAAACACCCAGAACATTTCGCGCTCATTTACAAGACTCATTGCATGGCACAAAGCGGATATTAAGAATAAACTCACGTCATACTCGATTCGTCGTTACCCGGCCACTACAGGGTACCTCTAAGAAAAGGTAATCTGGAAAGCTACCGCGGTCAACGAAAATTGTGACATGGATACGGATGGCAGTGACTAGTGTTGCACACGGTCCAATCTAGCACACTAAAAGTCGCCGAAAGAAGTATGTGCATTTTGTGTCGGCATGAAAGAAAGGACGATATTTTATTCATATTACCATTATGTAGGGCCGAGGCACAACAGTAACTTGTTCTTACCTGTACATCTTTACATTCACATTTTGTTCTTCCACGTGGAAAAATCCAGTCTCTCCGTGCGCACCCTCTAGGATCATCAAATTTCCACCAAACAGGGCGAGAAATTCCTCGCTCTCCTCATTTTGTTCCTCCCGAAACGTGCGACCTTCGGCCCCGAGAAAATTACGTAAATTAACAGCGTGAACAGCCGCGCAAGTCTGTTTGTCACGCGACGCGTTCATCCCAATCCAGTAATAAATGACCCAGTCCAGCGTCTGATTTACTGTGCGTTTCGTTTGCAGTACAACATAACAATCACCATCAAGCAAACGACCGTGAATCACATCGTCTTCCACACGTTTTGGATAGAACTCATCGATTTCCCACATTTCCAGTCCTTCAACTGAACCAGTATCCTTGTACAATGACAGAAATAAGCAAGATGAAGTCACCTACACATGTGCATTTATACTGCAGTGATAAAAGCCAAAAGGGTCAAATGGTCCGAAAGGCTAAAGGTTTTGTTGGGACCAGAGTCATGTGCAGTCGTACTCCATGCTTTTGCGGCATGTCTGTCGTACAAACTGAAGTGCAAGATTAGATTGAAAACCTCAAGCACATTGCCTGAGTTACACTGTTCGCATTTTCATACTGTGTTAAGGCCCAAAATGGCCAAGATCCAAATGAATTATCATCAGATATTTTTTTAACGATTTCCACATAGAAGACGAACTAGCACCATCATTATCGTCTAGTATTAGAGCCCCACTCACCGCTGGATACAACCAAGAGTTATACGTTGTTATAGAAAGAATGATTATGGGAGATAGGGAGTGCACCTACACCAGAGAGAAAAGTAGCCAACACATAGAACACAATGTCACAGTAAAAACGGACTTTTTCAATCATTCTCATTCGATGGAAAATGACAACATGATCACCACTGTTCATGGTAGGCTGTCATATCCTTTAGTGTCCCCAGCCAACTAGTTTGCGGGTTCTTCGGATCACAACCACGAAGACACGAAACACCTACTTTATCTAAGCTGGCTGTAAATTTTCACATTCCATCTTGCCACGTCTTTTGGTGACCTCCATGTGGAACAAAATAATGGCACCGTATTGGTAGACGAGTGTTTGCCATACGCAACACGTGACCCAACCACCGAAGTCTACTAAATTTCTGACGACGAGGTGAAATGGTCCCAGAACCGGCATATAATACTAGATTCCTCACTTCTACAATGCTCACCCGGTCATTCCATCCAGTCTTGGCGATACTATGTAAACATCGGTTATCGAAAGCCTCAAGGGGACGAAAATCTCCGACCCGCATACTCCATGTCTCGCAACCATACAGGACAATTAAGCGTACTGCGGTACACTACACACGACCTTTCAACTTCAATGAAGTATCACACCGATGCCACAGGTGGTCCAGTCTAGCATCCACCGCTCGATAATACGCACACCTACCTCCACCGACGTGTTGCCATCCTTCAGCAAACAGCTGGCTAGGTCACTGAAACGATCCACTATCGTTAATTTCTTTTCATATACAATCAAGTTCGGGAATATTGTCGTCCAGTCTTGTAACAAAACTTCACACTTTGAAGATGCAACGCAAATTCCAGGTTGAGCTGAAGTCCTCGAGAGTCTGTCTAGTGCATGCTGCGCATGGTCTGCAGATTCGAACAAGCACAAGAGATGGCCTGTTTAATCTAGCTCATAGAACTTCTACTCACTTCCCAGTTCGACTCCTACGTCCTAAAGACATTCTAAAGCATCCTCCGTTACCTCGTTAAACAAGAATGCAGAGAAGGGAACACCCTCGTCGAACACTGCTAGTCGTTTCCACTGTTCACCGTATACCCTGACGCGACCACAAATATCCCAGTACAATGTTCGCCACTGGGTCACAGACTTTCTAGGCATATCCTTCCGGTGGAGAGCAGTGAACAGCACTGTCCAATCCGCTGAGTCAAACGCCGCTTTAAAACGGAGAAAAATCACGATTGTGGAGCTGCAATGTATGCAGCTCGTTTTGAGTAAATGCATAAGAATAAAAAACGGGCCGATACACTCTTGATTTAGACGAAATTCAACCTGCTGTTCGCGCAAGTCACTCTCGCGAACCGATGTCAAACAGTGCAGCATTATCGAGGCTAACACCTTAGTAACTATCGGAATTAAACTAGTCCCACGAGGATCGCTACAGTCGGTCGTGTGCCCTTCTTGAAGATGATTACAATCAATGACTCATCTCACGATAGCGGAAAACGCTCCTCGTTCCAGCAGTCACGAAGCAAGGAGGAGAGTGCTTTTATCAGGGCATCTCCACCCAGTTTGAAAAGAACCGGAGGAAGACAGTCGAGGCCTGCTACTTTTCCTCTTTTCAGTAGCCGAATGCTCAACTTTACATCCACTTCCGTTGGAAAGTCAAGAGATACATTCCAGGGATTTGCAGTTATGATGGTCGGACGGACAGTTAAGCTGCTCCGTGGAGCATGCAGCCCAAAGGTCGAGTCTTTGCTGTCTGGCATAAACGGGATCTCAATTTCCATCGTATCTGATTTCAATAATTGAAGTTCGCCATCCACTGGTGCCGGTTACAGGCTTAAACAGTTTTTGATTGTTAGCCGAAGCATTTGTCACTTCCAGCTTCCGGCTCTTAGGACTCACTAGTTCTCACGGTCTTTCTTAAGGCTTATCATCATTTGATGCTGTAGATGTTATCGCATCTCACTCACTTTCTTGCAGTTAGGCAGCTGAGGTTTTTGATCCACTAAACTCAGTGAATCTTGCGAGGTCCAGTGCGTTCGACGGACGCTGGACCACAGGTAAAACAAGCATCGTCTGCTTGATCTGATCCCACCGCTCATGTACACCACTGCTCATCGGGTCTTTTTACTCGTCTGATGGTTTCTGTTTATAAATGGTACATACAGCCCGCGTTAGACAGACGCTCTAGGACCAGGCAGGCTTGCGGTCTGAGTCGATGGCCCCTGAGATGCAGCAAAGTCGCATTAAAATCAATGCATAGTCCGATTACACGTACATGAATATGTACGATCTACAGTTTCGGACAGAGCCGCACCAACGGCAGCTTATTGCAATATGGTCGATCTGACTCAGACTACCCGTCGAGTTAGAACATCAAAGAAGGACGAGAAAATGTCAGCTAGCCGACTGGAAATTATTTACGATAGTCATTAAAATCTCATCTGAATGGTAAGCAGCATGAATGGATGATATATCCACTTAGGAATCACATGGTGATTCGTCGAAGGATTTTCATCGGTCAGGCAAGGTTAACCTTCAGAAAGAGGATACAAGGCCTAAAAGTGTTGTTTTTTTCAGTAGTATGTTTCGCATATGAATGAATGTACAGAATTTCCTCGGATGCACCCGACCGGCTTTCCGGTTATTACCGATCGTCAGGTATGCGTACCCGGTACCCTCCGGTTTAAACACCCTTACATCTGTGCACTCCTTTGTTAGTTTCCCACCAGAATCTCATTTGGATCGTTAGAAACGTGAATGGATGATAAGTCCATTTAAGAATCACTTAGGTGATTCGTCGGAAGATTTTATTTGGCAATAGCCACGAAGCCGGTCGTGTTTCCGAGAAAAATTTTGTTCATCGATCCATATGCAAAAAATACGACACTGTTTGACAGTTACCAAAAGGGAAATTATGAGTAAGCAGAGTGGGCAAAGAGAGATAGTTGGGGACCGAAGATAAAGGTACAATAAAAGGGAGGGAACTCTGAACGTAGCATACTTATTACAAACCTCTCAGCTAGATGGACAGCGCGATCCTCATTATACGGCGCAACGACCGATGCAGCATGGATTTATTTTCAGACGTGGAACTCAATGAAGGGTGGACGGCTGATGAGTCCAGCCACCAAGCAGAAAACAAACAAGATGTATGAATATGAAAAATGGAGACCCCGGGTAATAAAGTACAGAGGCCGGTCGGTCATTTGACTAGAACTTGGAACTCTAATTCCTGCGTAACCATATAAGGCATGAAGACCGTCTGCTTCATCACAAAGCGCGAGAGATCAGTAATTGCATATTTACATTTCCTCTTTCAAACCCAAGACAAGAGTCAAAGACCTTACTTAATTTCAAATCGCTTAAGCTACGTTCCGCTTACAGACTTAGATGGTACTTCAAGTGCTTCGGTCAAGTAAACGCACAATGTGATCGGGTGTGCAAGCTGTTTTTATGGCCCGCTTGTCGCATGAATGCAGTGTAACAAGTATGCTCCATAGCCCCTACGGTAAATTAAATGACAACTATAACCCTGAGACCTGGAATAGCATAGAGCTGCATGGGGCCCCAATAGGTCAGGCCCAGGTTTCGAAACCTAGGAAACCGGTAGGCAGTAGGCAGGTTTCTTCTAGCCTGCTTTACTTGAACCGATTCACCAAGCCCAATTTTACACGAGAGGTGAGAGGTCAAACAAACGTTGATTCGATATAAAACAGAACCGGATTACGACACGAAATCTCCTATTCTGCATCATCTGTGGTAATGAGCACCCTAACTTTCTTTGATAATGGTCATCTTTATCGAAAACATTCATGTACACCAAAACTGACCTCATCAAATATGCCCGAATAATCCAAATGTGGCTTATTTAGTTGATCTTGCCATCGTTTCACGGCAATCATTTTCGACTCTTCTTCAGCTTCTTCTTCTCGTTTACGTAATAATTCCTCTTTTTCACGGGCAATACGTTGCATACCTTCCAGAACACAACGACTGTCTCCCTCACCTGCACCATCACCACGACGACGGCGCAAACGACGAAGCCGAGAGGCAGTATCCTGTAGGATGGGAGGGGGAAAACAAATGCAGGATAGAGAACAAAACAAGTAGAAATGCACCAGATAAGCTGATTTGATTTTCTTAAAAAATCATCCAAATTATCCGGCATGAAATAATGTTATCGTGCTTTATGAGAACGGCGACATGCATCAATGAAACATGTACCAGTGGAACTTAACTGATGTCCAGATCGATTCGGGGACTTTAACGACCCTGGCGATTAAGGCTCATTGCTTTTCGAAAATAAATATATACACACACATCGCTAACATGAATCCCCAAATGACATTGCGTGACGTACTAGGCGGTCTGACAGGATACACAATTTCAGATTGTCAAATTCGGTGTGCTTGTTGCCGCGTTCGAGCGAAAACAAGCGGACTTCCCACAAACTGTGTGCCAACAAAGGTAATAGATGAACTAAATGCAAAGATTTTCAAGTCAATTTCAACTGGGCAGCATTTTTAGTGGAATAATGGGACAGCTGTGATAGGTAACAAGGCACGTCGTTTGGTGACTGTGTAGTGCCTACACTATCTGCTGCTGGTTAGCAGCGAGTGACCTGGGATCAAGCTAGCCGGAGATACTGGACCACAACATTCTTTGAGAACAGCAAATGGGAACGGGCGGCAGCCTGTCGCCTACGATGCGACCAGTAGGCAAACGCAGACAAGTCTTTAAGGTCTGGAGAGCATTCGGTAAGCATGACGAGGACTCAATTGTGATCGTGCTTGCTAGCTTATGTCCAAAAGATACACGGCGTAACAATAAAGAGGGCTGTTCCTCGGTGCTGCAAATAGCACATGATGCGCACTAAATCACGAAGGCGGCTCATGTTGAGATGTGCTGAGCTGTCGCCAAAACGAAAACAGACTCGCCTCAGGGACCCTAAGTCAAGCAACGATTAAGCTTCATCCCGCTGTGATTTCAAATACACCGGCACGCCTGTCTGAGACCAAAAGCAACAGTGAATCGTACGAAGCTGTGCGCCAGTAGGAGGTTACCAAATGATTCATCATAATGAAATCATCAGTTGATGAACAATAATAAAAGGTTGTTGAACCAACGAAAGCCACATTAATTTCTACATGTTCATTTGTTACTGGTCGGTGACCAAGTGACTAACATCGAGGTGTTTGGACGAGAAGGTTCGACTCGTACTATCATGGTTCAGTTTTCCACTTGGCGATCGCTCAATGGCCGCGGACGTTTTGCTGAAAAATTACATATTTGCCGATCGGGAGCTAAAAAAAGTCGCATAAACGGACCAGACGTAAAGTAGAGTGTCTTAGCTAGAACTGTAGACATCAAGTAAGTAGAAATACGTTACATTCCCAAAACGCGCAAGCAACAACCTAGGTTTGTAATCAGTCAACCGCTTCTGATGCGCGGGGCAACTTTGATTACGGAATCCGATCATACAGTGTTACATAGATTCCCAGCCGATAGTCGTTTGTGAAGTTTGGTTCAACGGTTTTGTATAGTTTTGAGCTTTAACAACCATTAACCTTGCATCAACGTGTTCTGGTTAAACTAAACTGTTCTGAAAAGTACTTTATCATACGATCTGAATGGTGCTAATGGGAGTGATCCAGTGAGCAACAACATTCCGTGATAAACTAGCTTACATTCGGATTCCATAGACCACCCGGTGGAGGTAGCAACAATATTTATGATGATTTGCACGGGAGTACAGTGGGAGCCAAGTGCCACCTATGCGATAGAGCTCACTGCATGAGAGGGAGAGACGGACAACCATGACTCTGAAACTAGGAGTAGCACAGAAACACGTAAGGTCTCACTAGATCAGGTTTGATAACGGCCTGGGCAAAGTTGTGTTCAGGTTAGGAAGGGTTCTTATATGTACGTTTTGAAGATGCAGCATATATTAACTTGAAAAGTTTCAAGAGTTCTAGCTAGAACCGCAGGTTGTCCTAGTTCAGCATGCGAATATTAAAGGCAGCCAAATGAGGTGAGCAGTTATGATTAAGTATTGCGTCCTAATTGATACCTGCTCTTCACCTAATGTTACGATTAGATAAATCTATCGATCCGTGATTTTGCGTGGCATCTTGCTTGGTACGAATATCAGGAAGATGAAGGCCGATAACGCCCCTATAGAAAGGGTGCTGGAGGTATTTGGATAAGGAATACGTCGCGCCTTCCAACAACCCACGTGATTTTCTTTGGGAACCGAACTGCAGTCTCTGATTCAAAAGTCTCAACAGAAAAATGGAGCATTAACTGATGAAGAGAGTTCTGGTTGCATACGAACAAACAGGAATCCGTTAAGGCGTTGTTGCCTATAAATCGTATCTATTGATGCGTCAAAGGACTGAGGATGATAATAAATTATACCTAAAGGTTTCTCGGTTTAAACGCAACGCGCGTTCAACCGATTCCAGTAAACCGTAAAGCTATTCATAGAAATAATATTACCAAAAGTGATATTTCGCAAATCGGAGGAACAGCAGCGCTGGAAATCGATTTATCAGACAGTGATGATGTGATTTCGAATATACATTCAAGTATAGATTTGGGAAAACACTGTTGATCGGTTGACGGTCAATCACAATTACGCGATGACAGTTCGCGTCACGAGTGACAGAAAACCAGTCTGCAAGAAAAAGTGGTTTTCTAAACATTTGTCTAAATGCCTCCGCAATATTTTTTTGCTGAAGCAAAGATTGTGCTGGAATATTCGATGTCAGAATCGATGCACACGACTGTTATCTTGAAGGCATGTGCACGAAAACGGATACGAGAGTTCTCATTTTGTTGTTATGGAAATAAAAATGCATCTAGTTGGATGTCAAGTGGGAGCTAATCGTTTTCGGAGTGAAGAATGATTTCCGATGTATGTCTATAATGTGGATGCACCACAACCGCATCTGACGACTTCCGCGGTCCGATGCTGAACAATGCCAAGATCCCAGTTTCGGTGATTATCAATGAGCATGAGGACACCGGCTTTAAAAAACGACTCTACATCGCTAGTCTTCTGATAATTTATTTCTGGTACTCATCAAAATAACCGGCAACACAGCATCAAGTAGTGCCCTCATGAGGCTTTCCAAAAATATTTTAATTGGTGACTTCGTATATGATGTCGATAATTTGAGCTTCGAGCGATAAATCTGTAGGAAAGTACTTGGTAGCATGAAAATAAGGTCTCCATTCCTGTTTAAATTTTGAAAAGCATGCATGAATTCGTCCAAAAATCGATTTGTCTGTGTATCTGATTATGAATAGGCTCCTCCTTGGTCGCGTTAATGCAAAATAAGGTAAAAAAAAATATGAAAAATATTTCGAGGGACACTTCAAGGCTTCGACGCCCGAATTCCTCGTATGGAGAAAAAAAACAGAAAGACATATCGGAGAATCGTTTGCCGCAGATGTCGATAACAATCACATTCTTTGACGATTAAAAGTTTCCAATTTCAATTCAGTGTGTTTGCAACCATTAAACCTATACTTACATGCTATGGTTTTAGCTGCACCTCAAGGCAGCAAATACTAACCGAAGAAAAACCAAAAGGTTATAATTTGAAATAACTAAACAGGAATATTCCCAATGCATAAACGTCACTGACTGCGATAATCAGTCATATCACCTAACGTCACCAATCATCGTGTTGCGAGATATCGTAGACTCTAGTGTGCTAATCTGAGTTGACCTATTCGGGGAAGTCGCCCAGGTTAGGAATTGGCTATTTTGATTCGTTTTCCAAACCTTATCTATTACGACAACAACCTTCCAGGAACACGATTCGATTTTAGGTAAATCCGATCCGGCAGCAGTATTTTATACCTAGATGGTTCAAAATACATTCCAAATATGGCTACACTGTAGCTCAAGTAGTGAAGAAATATTAGCAGTCTAGAAACACGAATTTTCCTGACATGCTTTTCTTGCGAATAGTGCTGCTCAGTCAACTGAGTCAAACGTATCTTACAAGCTAAGAACTATTATTGTCGGGCGACAGTGTGTGACACATTTCAAGTGACAGATAAAGAGCAGAAATCTAGTTGAAAAGAGCTCGACGTTAGTAAAGTTTGACCTGCTGTTCGTGTGCATTACTCTCGCGAACCGATGTCAGGTAGCACAACAATACAGAGTTGACTACCTTGGTAATTGTCGTAAAAAACTGATTCCATAGTGATCGTTACAATGATTACGCATTCCTTTCTTCACCGTGGATACTATCAATAACATGCCCACGTGGCAAAAATAAAAGTCATTCAGCAGGGTACTCCTACTCGGTTTGAAAATAAGTCAGAGGAACTAGTCGAAACCAACCGCTTTTCTACGCTTCAGTGGTCGGATGCATTTCCACTTCTGCCGGGGACCCAAGCGGTACTTTCCGAGAATTCGCAGTAACTGATATCGGAATAACCACATTAGCGCGCGTCCAGTTAAACTGATGTTTGAGGTATTCGGCCTAACGGTCGAGCCCCTGCTGTGCGCCCTGAATAGGCTCTCTCGCACATCGTCTCACTGACCGGAATTTGCCGTCCATCATCGCTGTGTATAAAGTTTGAACAGTCCCCGTAGCATAAAGCGGTTGCTACTTCCATTTCTTCTGCTACTTCGACTAAAATTTACTGAATGTGAAAATAAAAAACGTCATCATTTTCGCATGAGGATAGTGTAAATTTTACAATCATTTGAATCACAAAGTTGAAGAAGAAGAGCGAAAGTGGACAACACTGACGCCCAGTACTTTTTGCTGCGAACTCGAGTAAAAGGTCAGCGGATGCATGGAGATAAATAAACTCCTCTATCACATCCCATTAAAATTTTCCAGTAATTGAGCAGGTTGGTATACCTCGTGGTTTTCATCCGTTGTTTCGTTCGGTGAACGGGTCACTCATTCATCTTTTAGTTTTAAGGTCCTAAATGGCGTAGCACTCATTTTTTAGTGTCAGATGGAATAAAACATTGGGTTAAGATGCTGTCAGCAGACCATTTATCGTGCTATAACTGATGGAACGATGCACGAAGGACGTAATAATAAGGTACCCAACCCGACACGAAGTCATAAAACCCCAGCAACACGAGTTTATACAAGGGAAATCTTACAGACATTTTGTCACTTCTCAACGAGGTATTTGCAAGACTGAAACGGAGATACCTCATAGAAATCGCCAATTTGGAATTCCAAAAAGCTTCTAACTCAGTCACTCGCCTGCTAATTTTAACCGAATGCATCATACTAAGCGCTTCCAGAAAGGTGATAGCTCGAATACAGGACCATTTAATGGATTACTGCTTATACGCACGAGTGAAGGCTTCGAACTTTCTGCATGCAAAAGAACATAGTTTGGTTACTCAGAACTCAACTCGCATATAGGGTCACCACTATTCTTAGTTTTAGTTAGATTTATCGTTGAACATTAAATCGCCGCATTTCCTGTTCACGGATGGTGCAAATAGGGTTGGAGACTCGGATTTAAATAAAAGACAATCGGGTTTAGACTCGCTCCACACATGGTTAATGATTTGGGAGTTCCACGTGGTGAAAATTAATGCAAGCAACTGGCATCAGCAGAAATAAAATCACCAAGGAACGCAATCCAGAAGGGCCCTTATTAGATAAAGCGAAGAATATAGCGAGTAATCCATAAATCTATTAGATCGTCGGGCCAGTGTGCAGCAGTTGGCAATAAGACCAATAGGGCGACCTCTCAGAAGCCCTGAAGCAACCTCTCTCTGCAATGTACCCGTACGACCCCACCTATAATATGCCGTGCAAACACGGTCTCCCAACATTGCCAAAGACCAAAGTGTAAGAGGAATTCCAGCAAAAGGTTAAAGGGAATCGTCTTTGGACTAAAGGAGCGGATTCCCGGACTTATAACACCCACGAACAGGTAACTCAAAGGGGACACAAGACATGAGAAACACAAACAAACCAATCTTTGTTAGATGTCAAATTAGCTCAGAGAGGGCATAGTCAGAAGCTAAAGAAAGTTAGAGTGTCAGGGAATCACTCTTTTACAGAGTTATTATTACATAGATCAAACGGACGAAGGACGCAGTCAGATCTCTCATCGCTAACCCACTTAGGGCCAACTGGGAAAGTGACTGGCACTGTTTCTCATTGCTACCTGAATCCATTTTCCGCCTTCTATACTCTTCACGCCTAGTTTTCACCCATCGCCTCACCCGTTCATCCTTTTTGTTTGCTTCAACTTCCCAGCTGACTACCCGTTTCATGCGCACTTTGGACGAGGCCAGACGTTCTGGGTGATCAGTACAACTTCTCAACAACTTCTCGTCAAAAATGCCGGTGGGCATCCAGCCGCATGTTTCGTACACCGTTGTTGGCTGGTTTGCAGTCAGGTTTTAGCGATCTCTCTCAAAGTGAATACGAAAGATCAGCCAACTCGGTGGAGAGCATCGGGCACTGACTCTGGTGAAAATATTTCCGCCCTGAAAACACAGTGAGTAGGACCTCCTTAGCTGAAACTGTCTTAGGCACACGGTCATTCGAGAGGCGTTCAGAGAGAGTACCCAATTCTCAGTTTAAAAACGTCCATCGCCAACCATACTAAAGAAATCGGTGAGCAGAAAGATCTATCAGATAAAGAATGTTTGGATGCGTTGAAGATAACGTTGGATGCTCCTGGAAGCTGTGCGAACCCTAACATGTCTGCGCCCAAAGATGAGTAATGCACTTTGGTCCTGCTGTGTCTTGACTTCTCTCTGGGTTCGCGTGCTGAATACACGCTGTGATTGGCTGGGGCTTCCACTGCTCGTTATTTTATCCGATTCAGGGATGACGGCGCTTGATTCTGTCTAATGGTATGACCAGACTGCAAGTTAAATGACTCCATTACACTAGCGTAGCGGGTGTCGACTCACGAGAGTCTCTTGGCTTGTCTATTTCGAATCAAGTTACGCGTGAATCCTATCGAAAAACGTTGGCTCGCGGGTATAGTGCAATTTCTCGTAGAGGTATTCGCACAAGCGATACTTCGCAGGTGTCCATATTTTAGGCGTTTTTCTTTAGGAACCTCAATCGGAGTAATTCAGTCAAAAATCTGACTTACGAAGCAGTGGGGCATTAAACAAGAGCGAGATCGTAATCGAAGCACTCATGAGCACTGTTCCACGAAGAGCAGTTGCAAGCGAAGTGACCAAGTAATCCGGTGACATAATCGTTCAAGCCTAGTAACGTTGTTTGCAGAGGTGGGTAAAGCACCTCAGGGAGCAATTTAGTTGAGTTTTTACAGGCCAGTGTTTTATTTATGCCTGCAAGATATGTAATGCGGATAGAAGTCAGTCCTCTGTCGGAAATAGAGGAAATTAGAGATATAGGCTTCGAGAAACGATATAAATCTGCTAGTCCAGATAAATTGCGCCCTCCCTTATCAAAGACGATGTTGAAGTCCCGGGAAACTTATGCAGTCAGTCTGGAAAAACGAATGGATTTCGAAGGTTATCACATACCAACTGGTTGCGTTCACTATTCTCCGCCGATTGACTAATACTAACGAAGCAATTAAGCACGGGAGCCAAGGCAGTATCCGACATCGACGGGGTTGTATACGTTCAACCTACTCTCTGTGGCAAACTTTATAATGCTGCAAGTTTTGATTAGGCTCACAAACGCTGTCTTTCTTGGCCTGAAATCGCTACTCTAATCATGTAATCATTTAAAAATCTACCATTGACAGATGTAACAGGGAAATTAATTTATCTTTTCCTATCGTTATTTTCGGACAGCCGAAGCCGAGCTCATGTATATGACAACGTTTCACTCGAGTTCACTGCAAGAAATAACATTATAAGGGTGTCTTCTTTCAGCTTTGTCTTTCGATTTCGAACTCCAAATATTTATGGGAATGAGCAGATTCTTATGAGCGTACAATGCTAATGATGTTCAACCAGACAGTAACTCGTGTGTATGATGCAACAAGTGTGACCGGTTCTACTGTATGCTCCAGAAACGAGGCCGTTGCTGAATGAAAATATGAGAAAGCTGGTGCTTGAACAGCAGTTGCCTTCATACTACTGCTGGAATATAACAATTTTCAATAGCAAAAAAGCGATTCGTAAGACTTATAGGTTATAAACAGGCGAAAATGAAAACTGTCACATTAAACACGTGAGAACGAAAATGTCAACGTCCTGTTTGTTGACAGCGAGAATACCTGCCTTGGTTCTATGTCAATGGCCGTATTGTAATCTGTGACCTAAGAATAATGAAACATTTTTGTCGATCAAAAAATACCCGTAGATATCGGTTTGTTGTGGGGGCGTTAGTTGACCGAACAGTTTGTTGAGTAAATCGAGCTACCATCGGCGGCGGTATTCTCGTTCGGTTTTCCCCCTGCACGATCGATCGATTCAACCAACACGATGTAACTGGAATTTAGTTAACTTCTGATCGAATTAATCATTAGTCTTAAACAAGAAATCGAGAAGATCCTTCTCCTTATATATTGACTGCGCCGGATTTATTCAAGCACATAATAGGTACTGCAAAATACAACGTGCATTACACACTAAGGTAGTTGCAAGACCATTGCCTCTTACCTATTGCAGATGCCGATAAACCCACAGTAAACAAAACACCCATCAGTAGTTCCGGTAACTCATAAAGTCACTTAAAATGAGGCATTATTATTACTCGCAACAGAGAGTTTGTGAATGGTTATTCCCAATTCGCTTGCTGATCTTCTACTTGAAACTCTTGAATTCTCTAAGCACATCCGACTCTCAGCTATTGCAACCAACCCGTCTTACATTGTCTTTTTTAATTCACAATAGCCACAGTAGGCAAAGCCTAAATAAGTGACAACTGTGGCGAGACCTACAAAAGAGGGCTGTAGATGTGAATCCTGTAGAAGATAAATGCTCTACATTTCTTGAAAAAATTCACCATGTGATATCAACGCCCAAGTGGCCATTAAGAAAACATGGAAGCAACCTACAGCTGTTTTATCCATGTTAGGAATCATCAGCAGTGCATATCTACCGCGCCCAAACTGGGGCTAGAACCTAGGACAAGCGATTATGAGACGCTACGACGCTGGTCGAGGCGTTCAGTTTCTCTGTAAGAGACTACTGCCAGCACGGTCAACGAGGAGCATCCATCCAAAGAAGTTAATGATGCGAAAAAAGCCTTCCGCTAATAATGAGGCAATCTGCGAAAAAAGGACGAAATCACATAAGCAATGAAGGCAGCAGCAATCATCATCACCGTCATCGTTTAGTGTAAAGCAGAAAAGGAAGCCTCCGTGACCGCTGCCTTTTCCCCAGAATTACAATTTTCTATAAAAAGAGTGAATATCCAAGGTGAACAGTGAGTTGACTTACACAGGCTGGAAAAGACAACAATGCTGCTACAGCCAACACACGGAACTCATTCTGGCGGCATAAATGCACTTTTTCAATCATTCTGATCCGAATGAAAATGACAACACCTACGTCACTGTTCACGGTTCACTGCCATATCAACCGGTGTCTCCAGCCAGCCAGTTGACGAATCTTTTGGGCCTCAACTATGAAGATGCGAGGAACCTACTTTACCTAAGGTCACTGCATTTTCCCATTCCACGTTGCCACATCACTTGTTGACCTCCAGGTGGCTTCTTTCATTCCTTGGGAGGAACACAAAATAGGACACGATATGGTAGACGAGTATTCGTCATACGCGACACGCGACCCAACCAGTGTAGTCTAATAAGTTTCATACGATGTAACAAGGTATTCTCAGAACTGGTAGCTAGTGCTAGATTCCTCACCTCTACATTACTCACCCGGTCACTCCATACAATCCTAACCATACTGCGTAAACATCAATGGTCGAAAACCTCTATCCGACGAACATCTTCGACACGCATACTCCACGTCTCGCAACCGTACAACAAAACTGAGAGCACTGCGGCACCGACCTTTCAACTTCAGTGAAATGTTAGGCCGATGCCGCAAGTGCTTTAGTCCAGCGTAAGCTGCGCGAGTCACTGATATACCAGCGTCCACTTCTAATGTCATGCTACCATCGTTGGACACACAGCTACCAACGTAAGTGAAACGATCCACAATCGTTAGTTCGTCTACATTCAGCACCAAGTCCGGCACTACTGTCGTCCAATCCTGCAACGGCACTTTGCACTTCGAAGGTGCAAAGCACTTGCCAAACCGAGCCACCGTTACCGAGAGTCTATCTAGTGCGCAGTGTACATGGTCCGCAAACTCGAAAAGGCACACAACGTCATCTGCGTAGTCTAGGTCACATAGGTTCCCTCCATTTCCCAGTTCAACTCCTACATCCTCGAGACCTTCTACAGCATCTTCCATAATCTCGCCCAAGACGAGGTTGAACAGGAATGGAAAGATGGGATACCCTTGTCGAACGCCACTAGTCGTTTCGAATGAACGTGACAGTTCACCATACACCCTCACGCGACCATAGGTATGCGAGTACAACGCTCGCAACAGGTTCATGAACCTCGCTGGCATACCATTCTGTTGGAGAGCACTGAATAGTGCTGGTCGATCCACGGAGTCGAACACGGCTAGGGCGGCGGTGTGTGGCGCGTTTTGAGTATCTGTCGAGGAATGAATATCTGGTCGATGCAACCTCGACCTGGACGAAATTCGACCTGCTGTTCGCGCAAGTCACTCTCGCGAACCGATGTCAAATGGTGCAGCATTATCGAGGCTAACACCTTAGTAACTATCGGAATTAAACTAGTCCCACGAGGATCGCTACAGTCGGTCGTGTGCCCTTCTTGAAGATGATTACAATCAATGACTCATCTCACGATAGCGGAAAACGCTTCTCGTTCCAGCTTTTACGAGGCAAAGGGGTAAGAGCTTTTGACAAGGATTCTCCACCTGTTTTGGAAAGAATTGGGGGAAGATCGTCGGGACCGGCTGCTTTTCTTCTCTCCCGAAGTTGAATATCCGGCTCTGCTTCCGATTCCATTAGGCAGTTGACAGACACCTCCCAAAGATTCGAAGCTACAAGCGTCGGTCTAAATACGTTAACATGCGGCCAGTTAAACTGATCCTTGAAGTGATCAACCAAACACTTCACTCTTTGTTGTCTACCATGGATGAGCTCTTTATTTCTATCGCATACGACTTCACTAACTGAAGTTCCCCGCTGGCCGGTGTCACGTATAAGCTCAAATAGTACCTGGCTCTTACCTGAAGCGGCCGCTAATTCCATCTCTTTGGCTACCTTAACTCATCAGTTTTCACCGTCATTTTTAAGACTTATTGTCAACTGACGACACAACTATGGACTCATCTGATTCACCTCCTTGCAGCTAGGGAGCTGGCGGTTTTACTTCATTAGAACCAACGACCCTTTTGAAATACAATATCTTCCATGGACGCTACACCAAGGACCACAGGCGAAATCTGCCGACAAATGCATCGCCCACTTAATTTGATCCCACTGCTCGTCTCCATTGCTGCTCATCGCAGTTCTTAGTTCTCGGACAGTTTATGTTCAGCCGAATCAGACAGACGTCCGACGGCCAGTCGGGTTTGTGGCCTGCGTCGATGCCCGTTGAGCTGAAGCAAAAATTGCGATACTGCATGGTCCGATTCGACGTACGATCCACAGTTCTGGACAGAATCGCGCCAATAGTAGCTTACTGCAATATGGTCCATCAGAATCGCACTACCTGTCAAGTTAGAGCGGTATGTCGCTATGCGACGCGAACTGTGTCGGAAGTTCGTACGACATAAATATAAACTATTGTTTGCACAAAACTAGAGAAGTCTTTCCCCGTTATCTGTTCGCTGAACAGGCAAGGTGTAGCGCTCACTTAAAGAGGCTTTTGATGCACTCAGTTTTCCAACTTGTGCAATAAAATCACCACTACAATGTCAGAGCATTTGCTCTCCCAAACAAAGATGATGAGGCAGTGCTGCTGCCTGTTGGAGCGGATACCGAGATAACAAATAAACTGCGCTTAACACTACTATCCTTTCGGACGCCGACTGATCCCTGCAGTCTCATGGCACACAAGCGACTGTTGACTGGGATCCAGTCTAGAAGGGCTGCTTCAGCCTTCTCACTCAAGACTATTCCTACACCACGTTCACCAACAGCTTGAGCTGCTTCGTCTCCTGAAATGCGAAGAAAATATCTTGACGGGACGTTTGACGCAGTTAGTTGAATTACCCTACTCGAGTCCTGAATTCGTGTTTCACTCACATAGCAGACATCAATCGAAAGTGAGTAAACTGTCAGAGCCAAACACACCTGTTGGTCAGCCTGCATTAAAGTGCGCACATTGAAGGAACCCAGATTCAGAGGCTGACGAGGCTTGAGATGTGAGCTAACAGACCGAAAACCACCTACTACACCACTTGACAATAAACCGTTGCGAGTATCGGGCGTGTTGTCAATGGAGATACTATGGGTAGGCAGAAGGGGCAAACAGATTGGGTTGGAGACAGAAGAGACAGGTTGAATAAAAGAGAGGGAACTCTGAGCAGTAGCATACTTATCACTACCCCACCTGCGCTCGATGCAATGGGCAACGCGGTCCTGATTATCCTGAACAACGACTTATGCAGTATGGAATTATTTGTAGGCGTGTAACTCATGGGGAATAATGGACGGGTGCTGCTAGGGGGTCCAGCTGCTAGGCAAAAATGAGCAACAAGACATCTCGAGAGAAGAATTACGAGTTGAAATGCAAGTAAGGATATTTGAGCAAACAGCAAGAAGTGTCAAATATGAGTGAACGTAATCGACGCAAAAACACCACCAAAAGGAAATCAATAGGTCCGAACAAAAGGATTAAAAGTCGGGCCTGCGTAGTGGTTTGAAACGAAATCATTCAAAAGCAAAAGCTTGCCTGGCTAGTTCGACGTTTCTGAAGGCATACACAAACGTACGTTCCGGAGGGCTTCGATTATCGGCTAAAATACCACCTAATATCTCCAACCATTCGGTAGATGAGTTTCGTCTATCTCGACCCAGAAGTTTATTGATTAATATATTTTGGTCCTTTTCTATCTTATCATGAACTAACTTCTTCTACTAATTCTCGAACCACTGTATGCCTTGGAGAGTAACCCGTGGTGATTTCAAGCAATTCGCCTCGAAAAGTACTTCAACTTCGGCTACCAACGATAGGGACATTGGCAGTTGTGACTTCTCCATTCAGGAATAAAACACAACGTAATTCTTAAGGTGGAATCATTCAGAGATGAAAAAAAGACCAAAATCTATTGTGTTTATTACCAGTAGGATAACTTGAAATCCTCGTGGAACTAGATGAATTAAAACAGCAAAAAATTAGGTGTATGCATGATTGCGTTGGTACGGAATTTAGCGTCACATAAATGTGAACGAATTGGGAGGCTTATTACAGAGACAGACCACTGGATTCAAAGAACACGCAGGACGGATTTCAGGGTTAGGGAACCCCTTTCCCAGAACAATTTCTAAAGCTGAGTAACTCCAATCCTGAAGTAATTGAATATTGCACGGTGACTTCGTAGCACAATTGCTATCATACCCACCTAACACATGCTGTTTTGCTTGTGATTCTTGAAACAAACGTCACAGGATGACATGAGGTGAAGTTAGAAAAAATCAGATAACATTCAATAACGTGACGATTTTTCAAAAACAAACTGACTTTTGCATGGTATGACGTGTCTGCAGACTCAGGAGGTTTTCCACAAATTTGGCGTAGTTGAGCATCCAAAGAGAAATCGATATTGTAATAGGCTAGACCTGCTCCCTTCTGCATTTCCGGCGGCTTAGGAGGAAATTTCAACTGTGGATTATTATCGACACCGAACGTCTCCAACGATTCACGCAAATAGTGAATGGCATCGGGAAGAGTAAGAAGTCGGTTTGAGTTCAGATTCAAACGTTTAAGGCGACCACATCGACAAAGACCTGGAATAGAACAGAAAGCGGTCCCGCTGAACTGAGAAAAAAATTTCGAGTAAATAGAAGCAAAAATAAACAATAAATCGTTGGGGTTGCAGTCGCACGAAGATGGGACAACCTTTGGTGCGTGGACTGGATATCGCTGATTTTTCTATCGAGAGCAGTCTCCACGATTTTTCCCACTCTGCATGATATTGTGTTGACATTTGACGACTCAAAACAGCCTTGACACTCAATTTATGATTTAAATAGATATGAGTCGAATCTGGAGTTAGTGACCAAACAGTAAACATCACATCACATACGCCTTATCCTCTATATTTTCGAGGCGACAGACGGTAATTCACTGTCACCCGATTCGTCACCACGCCGACAGATGTGATTCTATGCCAGTCTCAGTTTAAAAATCACGGTTGCTGGTTATCCTTTCTCTCATGCAGTGGGTTTTACTGTTTACGGGGCACACCCTTTCCACTACGCTCATGCGTGAGGGATATAATAAAAAATATCGGAAGAGGCGATGTCAAACTGCTCACTTTCTGGAATATTCTCCAGTTCATTATAAGAAGCATCGAAGATCTCCAAATCCTGCAATTTACCAATCCCAGATGGGATTCCAGCGAATGTCAGTCGGTTATTGTTCACGTATAGCTTGCGCAGTTTGACTAGACGTGTCATCCCAGATGGCAGCTGAGCAAGCTGGTTATATCCCACGTTCAGGTATTCCAACTTGGGCCAATTGTCAGTAACCTGAGACAAATCGCTAATCTGATTGCGAGCCAAATTCAACTTGCGCAGTGAACGAAGCTTGTGACGAGTAAAAAAGAAAAGAAATGGATACCAAATTTTAGTTCTGCTTCTAGTGCAAAAGAAAAAAAACAAACTTAGCAGCAGTATGATACTTACAAAAACTAACGGTTCGATCATTCCGAGCAACACGATTTGCCAAACTAAATTTCGACTTCAATTACGCCGAGAACTAGAATTAACCCGATACCGGCAAACAAGGACGAAGAATATGAATATGGTAAAAATCATCAGATTTGACTATATTCGAAAATAGGCCACGATATCGGTGTACTCAAAAAAGAAGATAATCTGCATAGATACGTCGAATGAATAACTTATCCAATGAAGTGGAACGAGGGGAAGCAGAGTGCTACTGTCCGCTATGGTAGAAATCCATACCGGCGTGATTAGCCGACGCATTATTCGTTTTCATGGAACGCTCAAGACATGAGAGCTCCGGAGCTTCCATCATTCTGCTGCCAGTCTCTGGTCCATTTCGACAACTTTTGAATATCTACTGACCGTTGCGGACAAAATATATGCCAAGATTGTCAGTGTTTAATCATTGGTGATTTTGCAGCCTTGTTGGGAAATTTATTAGCAGGCGTAGGGCCACAGCCTTCAATCTTTAGAAGAGACGACAAAAATGAATAAATTAAGACGGCTCGAAGAAGCTTTGCGTGTGCCCACAGAACGCCTGCTTCACTGTACACTGTTCCCCCATAAAAAAATGGTTGGAGGATGAGTCGAAGAGGCCAGTCGATGAGATGGCAATAAGTTAGAAAAGCTTAATAAGGTTATTGACTCGTACACGTCCAGTTAGATCACCGGGTTGGAATCTACGAGATCCGTACAATTGACGGTTGGAGACCAGGCGATATGGCTGAACGCCGCATTAGGTGGCGTTCTTGCAATCGAAATATTCCTACATCGTCGTGGTTCCGTTAACTTCTTACCTTTTGATTTTTCATTCGACATTATCTGTTGCTGTGAATAAGTAAAAAGCAAAGCAAATTAAGACAAGGTTGATGGTCGCACAAACTGAAGTTGAGCTGATGAAGGCTACTGAGAAAAACATGACTCATCAAGCAGTGTGGTAATGACATTCTTGAGCGGCAGTTACACCAGTAGGACAGTAAAGCATTGCCACTTTGCTCATCAACGCACTTGACCAATAGGAAATCTAAACGAATCTTTAGTCCGAAATCCTCATTTTTCGCTGTCGAATCCAATGAACTGTTTAGTGAACCTTCGAGTTTGTGCAGCACGTTTTTCCAAAATGTACTCGCGTAATTTGAAAAGAAACAGAAAAGTGACTCAAAATAAGCAGTTCTTAGCTGAAGGTATTTGCCTAACATTCAGCGCTTCTGGGAAGAACTGGAAGCTGGGCCAACCCGAGAGTCACAGAGAAAAGCACCCAGATGTATTAAGAACTTTATAGTCGATAAAGAACACTGGACAAATCCAGTGATTTGCCAACATACAGGCAAGAAAATAAGAGGAAAAATTTTTGAATATCGTTCTCAAACATGCGGCCTGTGTTCCGATCAAAAAAGGTTATAACAAACGAAAATAATGACTCCTCACTGTCAGGACTGGCTCCGGAACACGTGTCAAGGCGTTGTCAGATAAGTCTAGATCAACCAAACGTTCCAGTTTGTCTAGATCGGTGGGAATATTGTCTAACGTCCGTTGAGCTGAAGCCAGATGCAAGACCTGACGAGAACAGACCAACAAAACAGATGTAATTCATTCAGTGTTGTCAGAAGGGAATCTGTTGCATGCTAACTGATCAAGCATGTACCGTTATCAGCAAAGTGTGCTCCTGTTAAATGCAATAAATTCAAGTGGAGTGTGGGTAGTGTATTGTGGTAGATACAACTCGAGAAAAGTCTAGGAGAACAGTTCACCTCTTTACATTGTCGGAAAAATGTCCGTTTCACTGATTCAGAATCGATGCAGCGTAACACGAAAACTTTATACAGTCTATCGACCATGATCTTGAGAAAACGTGCTCGGAGGAATGTGAAACTTTGGGTCCCACGGCTGAATTTTAAAAGACAAAACAAGATGTCTTCTATAGACATCTTGACCACATCTCTCCTGCTATATTCTGCGACGATATTCCCCTCTTGGTCTCCCTTAGTTGACTCCGACTCTCTTCCGGGCAATGATATACGTTGTTGTGTCGTTACTGGGGAAAATGAACGATACACTACAATACGTTTCATGAGAGACAGAATTTCCTGTATCATAAGATTCATCATAATGCCCCAGTGCATAATGAGTCGTGGGAAAGACTAAGCGGATCTACGGACTAAATGGACGATAGCGTCAACTGAACAATTACGAAAGGAGATCGATAACACGCCTCCCGGGGCCCGAAGGATTCATTTCGTCGACTATGTTTTACGTGTCAACTTCCCTAACCAAGTAATAATCTTCTGATGTTCAGCCATCATTTGCAAACCAAGAAACTATTAGCATCAGTCATGACCATATTATAACCAACCAGCTGCACCCGAGAATTTTCCTAGACGACACTTGAAAGTTACCTTTTCCCCGCACTTTCAACGACCAATTATTGTCTAATGACACATTACAAACAACCAAATAGAATGACAATAGACAGTCCACTAAGTCCCGCTTTAGCTGGGATTTCCATTGGCTCCGCAGAACTAAATTCAACTCAGGTCTCAATTAAGTCAGCGATGTACACAAACAATGTCGACCATGTATACAACATTTACCATGATCGCGCGTAGGATTTCTTGAACAGACACCACGTTTTTCTTAGTGGTGGCCACATTCAGTTCCAAAGTTGGTCACAGCTCAGGCTGTTGGTTTTCGTGGGGTTCTGATAGCTGAGTTTGGCGTTTCATCACCAGTCGAAATGACATCGTCAGTGCATAAGTGCGGCTGCTGGCATCCTTTATTTAAAGGGCTTCCACTGGCTCTAACCTTCTACTTCTTTGACGACCATGGCCCGGAAATTACGCGTCTGTTTTCTACTCACTCTCTATCGATTTGACTTTTGAACTTAGAAGATAAACAAGCCAGACAAAATTTCTGTGTACAAAACAGCATGTGTACTCTTGCTATACTATGCCCCTGCAAGTTTGAACTCGGCGCTATTTAGGTGAATTTGTTTGGTTAGTCATTATACCTACCTATCAATGCAACAAAAAGGGGGAATAATTAGCTTTTCAAAACTCCAGTGTAGTAAACAGATCGCTTCATCAGCCTCAGTATACGTCAGTTCGCATACTAACTTTTGTTTGGTTCTTGAATATGATTAAAACCACCGATAAGTCACAGAAAAAGCAGCAAGGTTATCTCGCACAGGCGAAAATTCAAAAAGGTCGGAAGAGAAAGACGGCTTCATGCATAATACCACAGAAAGTCACGGTCTTCAAGCGGACGGAAGAACATATCGAAAAAGTCTGACATCACGGAGAATCAAAAACCCGAGGTCAGAAATGTGCCACCTGATGAGACGTAGAACAACAAAGTAACAAGTGACAGAGTGTGCAGGATCGAATCCAAAAGCAGTGCTTGTCTCATCATCACCATCATCATCGCTCAGCGTAAAACAGCAAGGCAAGCCTTACTGACCGCTGCCTTTTCCCAGAGTTACACGTTTATATAAAAAGAGTGAATATCAAAGGGGAACAGGGAGTGGACCTACACAGGCGGGAAAAGATAAGATGCTGCTGCAGCCAACACACGGAACACAGCCCAACTGTACAAACGCACACGTTTTCAATCATTCTGATTCGATAGAAAATGAAAACACAATCAACACTGTTTACGGTTCACTGCCATATCCTTCAGTGTCTCCAGCCAGCAAGTCGACGAGTCTTCCAGACCCCAACCACGAAGGATATGGCAGTGAACCGTAAACAGTGTTGATTGTGTTTTCATTTTCTATCGAATCAGAATGATTGAAAGAGTGCGTTTGTACAGTTGGGATGTGTTCCATGTGTTGGCTGCAGCAGCATCTTATCTTTTCCCGCCTGTGTAGGCCCACTCCTTGTTCCCCTTTGATATTCACTCTTTTTATATAAACGTGTAACTCTGGGAAAAGGCAGCG